>VZTV01079379.1:0-20092 GCA_013400875.1 Anhinga rufa
TCCCAGTACGGACCCCTGAGGTCTGGCCACAGTCCTCTTTCTCAGGACTTCTGATGCGTTTCATGTTAGATATTCACGAGACTCGAGACACCCGCAAGCACTCTCACCGCACGCGCCGCTGGGAAGAGGGACCAGGCCCCAATTCCTGCCCTTTCACGTTCCTCCAGCACGTCGCGGGCTGCTCTGCGCGGCGAGGGGGGAGGCAGCACCCGCGCCTCCGACAGCCAGGGAGTGCTGCAGGCTTCTCGCCAACGATGAGAGGAAGGGGAACCTAACACCTAGGCCAGCAGCATCTCAAGGAGCTCCCAGTGTCGGCTGCCCGAAGAGCCCAGGTTCCGGGGTCCCAGTTCTCATTTTAATTTCTTTTTCTTTTTTTAAAGAACATAAGTCTTCAGAAATTGTCTCCTACTCAAAGGCTAACAGCTGTACGACAGATGACAGTCACATTCAGATCCAAAGTCCTCTACTCATTCACGAATTCAAAAGTAAGGCTAAGCGGATGCACCATTAAGTCCAGTTTCCTTATTTTTTGAGGGCAAGCGTAATCATCCCCGACTTCACAGGCACGGGGCGCCCCTAGAGAAGCGCCCTGTCAAACACTGAGATGACAGAGGTGGCAAGAAAAGCCCACTCGCCCTACCACCGGTCTCAAGCCTTGCAGAGTGCTCCCCTTCCACCCAGAACTAAGGGTTACCGTTACAGCGAGAATGAGTCAAGCCGGAAAGACCTATTTAAAAAAAGGGGGGAAAAAAAAAAATGGAAAAAGAGTTTTATTGAAAACATGCAGGCGATTCTAAGACAGAAAAGAGGCCCATTTTTGCACTGCACCTTGTTTGCTCGTGCTTTGGCTCAGTCGCCAACCACAAATTAAATACTTTAGTTAAAACTTTGCTCATCTGGTACCTTTAATACTTAGTCACTAGAAACTGAACATCTGTTTTGCTTTGAGGCTTTCGGCAGTGACTCAACGTTATCTACAGCCTTGGACTGCGGAAGGTTAGTATTCCTGAGGATTTTTCCCCCCACCCCTAGCAACAGGGCTGCTTGCTTCCAGGGGGAGGAATCACAACACAAAATCGTGTTAGAAAATCATTAAAGTTTGACACAAGCCGAGGAGGAAGCAGAGGACCCAGAGGGGTTTCATCCCTAGCTGGAAACAAGCCGGCGCAGACCTGCGCCAGCGCATCCCTGTGCCCCACAGCTCTCCGGGATCGATACACCCTCGCAGGGTGATGCACGGCTCCAGCGGAGCACCGATCTCCTGCTGGGCTTACAGTAAGCTCGATAAACGCGCCGCAATCAGAATGCCTCCAGCAGCCCTCAGCATGGGCATCGCCCCGAGCCCGAAGGCAACCCCAAAGGTTTATCTGCGATTTGGCCTCCGCGGGCTCCAGGCAGGGCCGATAGCTCAGCATCGCGGATCTCCATCAGCGATGAAGGACCCGAGGTAGAGCTTTAGAAAGGATGCGGCAGCAGGAAAGGTCTCCGCACCGAGGGAGCTAATTAACTCACCCGATACAAGACGCCGGCGCCCTGTGACCGCGGCAGATGTTGTACACGCACCAAGGCACGCCTGGGACAAAGGACTTCAAGGACAACCTGTGCTGGGTGTATGCGCAGGGGAAGAGCCTGGCCATGGCCATCGCCTGTCCTGCTGCAAGGGAAGGGATCTGCGCAACACCCGCGTCGGCTGACAAACCCGTCGCTAACAGCCGTCCCCCCGTTACCTGTGCAGGGCCAGTCCTGTGGCTCGTTCAGCGAGCGAGTATTTTCCCTGGAGGAGTGCGAGAGAGAAAGCGAGCCCACCAACCTCCGCTCTAGCTCGCCCACCGGCAGCTGTGACACGGCCCCACGTCTTGGACGGACGGACGCGAGGCGCAGGCTGGCTTTACAGGGTGCTGCCGCACGGGCACACCACAGGCGAAGGCCTGACCGGCTGCTTCGCCCTGGCACGCAGAGAGAGCACTGCCGCTGAGGAGGCAGCTGGAACAGGCTGCCCAGGGAGGCTGTGGAGTCTCCTTCCCTGGAGCCATTCCCACCCCGCCTGGACACGGTCCTGTGCCCCTGCTCTGGGGGTGCTGCTCACGCAGGGGCTGGACGGGGGGAGCTCCGGGGGGCCCTTCCAACCCCCGCCGTTCTGTGAGTCTGTGATTAACCCGCTGGCGGAGAGAGGTCCAAAGGGAAATCTGCAGAAACCTCTATTCTCGGCTCCACCTGAGCGAGTGTTTTAACCTCCAAAAGGTTTTTGCCTCCTTCAGCAAAATCTTAAGAACTGGTGTGCGCAGCTACAGCCTGAGGCTGTCCAAACAAGCAGGACACACCACGTCTAGGGTGCGTTTAATTCAACACCTCCAACAGCAGGCCTAGGAAGCAGGGTCAGACCCGCACCAGCACGTACCATTCTCTCCCCTGAACACTTCCCAGTCTCCAGCACAGACTGTTTCTGCCCAGGGATCTTGGCGCTTTCCTTCCATGAGTTTATCCAGTCACCTCTTGGATCCACGTACGTTTTTAAGCAGCAGCGTAGCTGAACGCACGGGGTGGAAGTGTTTGGAAATGCCGACAGCGTGCAGGGCGGGACGCGCTACCGGGAGAGCACCACCAACTCCAGAAGCGGCGATACCCTCAGCTCACAAAGCTCCGCTGCGTTCTCACCCCTAAGTTTTTACAGCCTTAATACAGACCACGGCAAACGAGAGGTGCCGAGCAAGTCTTAAAGATTCAAACTGCGCTCCTCATAAGTACCTCGGCAGGCAAAGAAGCAGAAAAACTGGTTTGGAAAGAGAAAAGGAAAGAAAATACAGATGACTCCGATAACACGTCTAATTAATAAAGCATAAACTAGACGGGCTGGTTCAGTCTGAGCGTCCCATCTGCTTTGGCTTCAGTCGGGACGGTTCTCATCTCCGCAAGCGCCGGTTTCCATGTGGATACTCCTGCGTGCCGACAAGCCAAAGCCGTGCCTTCAGCACCCTGGCGTATGCGCTCTTCCACGGCGTTACTGCACGTCCTTGCGTTCTTCTCTTAACAAGAAGGGATGAACAACAAGCAACGTGAGTGCCCAGCATGCAAAGGCTGGTCCTGAGACACCAAGCTATATCCCAAGGACTAAACGCAAGGGTTTGGTACAAGTTTGCCACAACCTTGTAGTCACCAGTCCTCTGTGGCCTCTACCTTACAATCACAGAATCACAGCATGGTTTGGGCTGGAAGGGACCTTTAGAGGCCATCCAGGCCAACCCCCTGCAGTGAGCAGGGACATCCCCAACCAGAGCAGGTTGCTCAGAGCCCCGTCCAGCCTGGCCTGGGATGTTTCCAGGGATGGGGCATCGACCACCTCTCTGGGCAGCCTGGGCCAGGGTCTCACCACCCTCAGTGGAAAACATTTCTCCCTTCTATCCAGTCTAAACCTGCCCTCCTTTAGTTTAAAGCCGTCACCCCTTGTCCTGTCACAGCAGGCCTTGCTAAAGAGGTTGCCCCCACCCTTCCTACAGCCCCCCTTTAAGCACTGGGAGGCCGCAATAAGGTCTCCCCGCAGCCTTCTCTTCTCCAGGCTGAACACCCCCAGCTCTCTCAGCCTGTCTCCACAGCAGAGGTGCTCCAGCCCCTGATCACCTCCGTGGCCTCCTCTGGCCCCGCTCCAGCAGGTCCATGTCCTGTCTGTGCTGGGGGCTCCAGAGCTGGACGCGGCGCTGCAGGGGGGTCTCACCCGAGCGGGGCAGAGGGGCAGAATCCCCTCCCTCGCCCTGCTGCCCACGCTGCTGGGGATGCAGCCCAGGGCACGGCTGGCTGTCTGGGCTGCCAGCGCACATTGCTGGCTCAATGAAACACATTGTTGGCCCTTGGAAGCCTTAACCTCATAACAGCTAACTCTTTTTTATTCTGCTGCGCTTCAAGTGACTTTGCAATCAGCTTGCATCAAGTTCTACAGTGTAAATGCCGATTTACAAAGATTTACCCAAGGAGTGACTAGGGGTAGCTGCCTATAGTCATCAGCTAGAGTAACGACACTACAAGTTCAGGTTCAGACAAGGTCTTGATCTCTGCATGTTTCCAGTCCTGCTTTTGGAAACAAGAAGCAGAGAAAACACATACCCTAGCGTCCCAGCAATGGGAAACATCAAGATGCTCTTGCAGACGTGCCCTGGCCCTAAAAGCTTCCAAGAAAGGAAAAGGCAAGTAACAGAAGCAAGGGAGCATCTCCATCGCTCCGCAGGAGGTCAGCGGCACAGCCGAGGGCAGGACACGGGAGACGGAGAAGCACGTCAGGCACCTGTGGCACCCGACAAAGCGACCTCTGCGACTCAAAATGAAACCGGGAAGAGGGCAGCGGGAGGCGCAGCCAGCGTAACGTAGGGATTTCAGCAAGCGTGCCACGAAAAACGCGTAGTGTTCAGAAAAGTGGCAGGTCTTTACGTACACAAGGCACCACTCCTGCCCCCCCAGGGATGAGGGGGAAGATGGTTGTATCCCATTTCTGCTTTTTAAGAGGGTTTCTCCTAAGGTATTAAATCTGTAGGAAGTTTTGCAGCTGGGGACAGCCAACAGAGAGCATATGGAGCAGAAAACTCGCCCCTCTCAAACCAAAGCAACCTCGCAGAGCGCTTTTTCCTCCTTCTCCGCAGTTTAGCACACTGGGAATATCCGCTTCGTAGCAGGCAGCGGGGCAGAGGCAAGAGCGGTTCCTACAGCCATCCACAGGCCTCCAGAACAACAGGGAACCGACAGTCCTGGTGCCTTCGCTGCACTGACTCGTTCACCCCGGTCAAAAACCCAAACACCAACAGGAGCCAGCCTGCTAGAGAAGGTAGTTCATTTGTTTTCGGGTGTCGCTGTTACAGGTGGGTTTCACGAAAACGGAAGGCTTTCGAGGAGGTTAAATTCTTCGGAGGCGGGGAGGAGGCCAGAGGCAGCGGCAGGCAAGCGTCTCCTGTATCGCTTCACGGATGGCCAGGGCGGCTGCTCCTGACCAAACCAGCAAGAATCGGGCCCTGAAAAGAGAGTCTGTTATATTCTTTACCCGGCACGAGGGAAGAGGAATGGGGCTGAACAAGCAACGTCCCATTGGGAAAGTCCACGCCACACCTACGATTGCATACAAGAGAGACATCAGCCTAGCCTTCAAGCCAGCCAAACAGGGAGTGCCAAACATTTATTAAAGGAAAACCTCGAGTAACTGGGGTGTAAACAACTTGTATCCACCTGGGATGCCAAGTCCCCTTCGCTGCCTTTGTACTGAGGAGCTATAAAGGTCTGACCCGCAGACAGGGCTGGCTGGAGGAAGGACCGGGGAGGATGTGCCGTCGCAGGAGCATCCAGCTGTGGCTTCCCACAGCCCCGGGGACACCCGACCCCTGCGGCTCGCTCTGGCTCAGCTCCCGTCTCCACACCCCTCAAAATTCAACAGCATTAAATTGATGGCGGAGAGCTTCTGTTTGCAATCACGGTGCCATCGCGCATCGCTGCTGCAACCTCAAAGGAACAACAAAGGGGTGGTGGCGAAATCCTCCTGCGCAGATCGGCTCTCCAGACTTCGCTCTTAAAGCTAAATGCAGACGGTGCACGTGGGCGGCTGCAACTTCGTCCCACGGAGGTCAACCAACGCAGGAAGCTTCGGCTGCACTAGAGTAGTCAAGATCTCGGGCAAAACACTTAAAAGCAAGCAGTTTTCCTCCAGGAAGGGACAATGAGTTGCCGGTAGCATCCTGGAAGCCTTTCGGAACTGGGGACTGCGGAATGGAGCTCGCTCGGGTAGGTGCACAAAATAAAAGGCAGAAGAGAAGTGTAACGGGAGCTCGCTGGCGATGCTGGGAGGGTACGGGGGGAGATCGGGGCAGCAGCCAGAGCTCTGGAATAGGCACGGAAACAAGTTTCCACGGGAGCGTGGTTCTTTAAAGTCAGATGTATTAGGTCATCTCGTCCCCTGGAGTATGTTGTTTCCTAATGTTTTGCCCAGACCAATTTCAAATGTCAAAAGCGATGGTTGGGTTTGTTGGTTTTGGGTTTTTTTTAACTACCTTGAGTCCCCACAGAGCCAGTCAAGGATGAGAACGTTAAACTCTGCTCTGCCTTTCACATTACAAACGCAATTACCGCTGCGGCCCGATGACAGCGTCTCCTGTCACACAGACGCTGCAAGAGGCTGGAAGAACAGCTTGCTTTTCCAACGGAGTTAGAAAAATTCGTACGAGTCCTTCAGCGCTCGATGGTCACAAGCCAACGACGTTTAAGAGAGGCACGTGCAGTCTCGAGGGAAGGGCACTCCCTGGAGAAAGCTATCCACGCCATTGTCAGAAAAGGACATGACGAAAAGCCCTTGCAAAGTACTTCCCCTGAAATACGGACCGCTCTCAAAATAGGCTCATTCCCCTTGCTTTTCAGTCCTTTCATCCAGTTAACGAAGAAAAATCTTCACTACAAGGAGATATTTAGATGCACGTGACAGTTTGGGTCGGACAGTCTTGCCCTACCTGATTACAAGAGATGTTGGATCGAGCAAAGCAACGGATCGCACGACTAAGGTTAGGGCTAGTTTGACTCCTCTTCCCAGGGATGAGGGCAGCGAGCGTCTTGGATTCAGCTCTTGGATAACTCCAAGTGGAAATTAGCATGACAAGCTGGAAACATCTGGATATAGATAGTTAAACAAGATAGTATCGTCGGGTCACATCTGTTTTCCACATTTCCATTTCAGCCTACTGAGAGGCGAGCGTCAGGCGCTCAGGGCATCGGCTGGAGATGGGAGAGGGTCTGCGGCGCGTTACTGGGGGTACTCTGAGCTGGATGATCTCGGGGCCGCTGCCACCGGGCGAGAGCTGCCTCCTCCGCCGCCGCCGCTTCCTCCTCCTCCTCCTCCTCCTCCTCACCCCAGGCATTCCCACGGCCGCCCCTGCCAGGCGCCGCGCTGGCCAACTCGCCTCGCCAACCTGCCAAAACGCCAGCGGGACAGGGTGCCGCGCCGGGGAGAGCAGCGTTACGCCAAGGTAAGCAAGCCGGGCTGCCTCACCCGATCCTCAGATGTGGTCCAACACGTGCAGAAAGCAGGGAGCAGGCAAATAAACTCTCCTACACCTTACGTCAGCTCACCTCTGCCGCATAACAGCTAATCAACTCTTCACACCTTAATTCCCTTTCGACGCTGGGGCGATGCTCTCCTGCTCAACCAAGTACTAAGGAGCCACCGCCGCTGCGCCTGAGCCCCAGAGAACACCCCGTTTTGATGAGGCAGGGCTTGATCCCCAGTTATTAAGCAGAAAGTGGGAATATTAAGCGTAAATATTAATGGTGAAATAGGCACAGCTGCCATCAAGATTAAAGGGAGTTATAGGATGGGACTAAACCGCTGAGTTCAGCTAATAGCACATGCCTGGCTATCAAAGATGACACGGTTTAGCAGTTTATTATTAATAATGAGTCCTCTGCAGGATGTTTTCTGCTAGGAAAAAGCCAAAGTGTTGCTTTTTCAGCTGCCTGTTATCTCAAGTGAGCTGCAAGAGCCCCGCTTCAGAGGTAATAAATACCTTTTGGATCGGGTGGTGGGCAACTGGAGCGGGAAGCAGCCGGCATCGTGAGACACGTCATATCTATTCTCCGAGCACGAGACTTCAGGCTTAGCGTATTTCAAAAGCCGGCACTTCTCCGCGAGCACCCGCTCCTCCCAGTATTGCAGAGCTTTCCCCTCTTCCCTGGTGCCAGCAGGCAGCTGGTAGGTGACGCAGGGACGCCCCGGTCCTGCGCCGGCACGCAGCCTGTGAGCAAGGCAGGCATCGATCAGTGGGAGCAGGCTGGCGAGTGCAGGAGGGTTCACGGAAGAGAGCTCACAGAAGACAGAAATATTACGGAGTTTCAACTCCGAAGCCAGGAAAGACTTAACAAATAGGCATCGTTGTGCTTCAGGCTGCCGAGAAACAACCCTGCCCAGAGGAAAGAAAAATGACAAGTGGAAGAATTAAGCGGGCGAGCGCTTGACATGAGTGTGGTTTGTCAACAGAGACAATTTATGGAACAGGTTCGTAAAAGCAAAGGAGGACGGGGGAGAAAAAGGGCAGTGCGGGTACCGCCAGGCTTTCTTACTCCGAGATCACCTCTCCGCTCTTGGATGCTGCCCCTCCATCTCCGCGGCCAGGAACAGGTCACCGCAGGGAGACGAAAATGGATGAAAACGCCTTCTCGGCGCCTCACCCCTGGATGGCAGGACGGGTCTGCAGGGCGATTTCGGCGTGAGCGGCACCGCTTGCTGCAGGCAGGGCGGGGGGCACGGTGGGTCTGCTCCCCCAGCGCCGCGGCCGGGCGCACCTCGCACTGCTCCGGCCCGGGCCCGTCAGGAGCGAGCACGCGAGGACGTCTGCGAGAGGAGCCGCAGCGAGGCCCAGAACCCCGCTCAAACAAGGCAAGCGTCCGAGGCGCCTGTTCAGCACCGCGGGGCTCTGCGCAAAGAGGAAAATCCAGCACAAACAGGAAGGTTTCGCTGAAGTTTCTGGAACCACCGGGTTTTTTGTTGCTTGCAAAATTTATACCTGCACAAGCTCAGCATCTCCAGCTGGCACGTCTGGATTGAAGACACTGCGATGCTGTACGCTAGGGCACGGTGGAGAAGGGAGGCTTTGGCAGCTGGGGGCCAGCGGGAAGGGGGAGACAGTCCAAGAAAGCGAGCCACGAGTTTAGCTCCACGTTAGGATGGACCAAACTCGTGCTCAAATAAATTCAAGCAGCTCTTATTAGCAAGGAGAGGTTTAAGCAGCGCACACGCCATCAGCTCCCCCCCATAGCATCCCTTCCCGATGTTCCCGGACCTCTCACTCCTCCCCAGAGGTAGATCCAAGTGCCTCTGCAACCCGGGCACGGCTCGGAGCCGGCGTCGGGGGACAGAGCCAGGATGGAAGCGACCTTGAGAATGTCTGAAGAGGCGACGTAGTTCAAATGCTTTGAAAGCTCTGGGGCCTTTTATTCAGTGTTTTGACTGCTTCGAAGTAAAATTAGGTCCCAGCTCCCAAAAATATATGAAGTAAAACCGTCAGCAGTGAGGAAAATTGATTCCAACGTAACATCCAACGCTATGGTTTGATGAGGTCACTTGTCATCGAGTGACCACGGATAAATTGGGGCAGAGATGCTTCAGAACTGGCTGAAGAACATCGAAGAGCTACAGCAGGGTCTCTGGAAGATCTTCATTTGAGAGGGACACAAAACACCTCCGTATCTTTGAGAAAAGCCACTGTTACCCGAGAGCTGGCCCATCAAAGATGGAAGCTGGTAGCCCGAGCCCCAAGGCTCATGCCAGGGCCAGTGTCGGAGGCCGTGCTGTCTCCCAAGGCTTGATGCAGCATTCACTCTCCAAAAGCCCCCCAAAACCCCACCAAAACTGACTGAACCCGTTGGCTACACTTTGATCTGCCCAGACCAGAGGCTGCAGCACCGCTGGAGGGCAGTGGGAGGGAAGCCTGCTTCCCCGCTGCTCACGGTGCACCCACTCAGCCCCTGGAACAAGGCTCCAACCCCGCAGCCACGTGCGGCACCTCCATCCTCAAAAACAATGACAATTCTCCGCTTCCTCGCCACGCTGCACGGAAACGCGCGATGAAGAATCCCGGGTGAAAGCAAACCCACGAGCGCAGCTCAGCGCCGGCTCTGGCCCCCAACCCTCCGGCATCCCTCTTCCCAAGGGCTGGGACAGGGAGCGGGGCAGGCCCTGGGTGTTGGGAAGGGGCTGCCGGCGGCACCACTCGAACAGGATGATCTCGGGGGGGAAACACATCCTCTGCCTGCATGGAACAGTCCTGCGGCTTCCTTCTCATGCTGGAAGCCGGCACCTAGATGCCAGGGGCAAACTGCTGCCAGTCCCTGGGACCACAGGACAGGAGAAAAACCCTGTTACGCTGCCGCAGCCTGAAGCGCAGCTCCCCTGTACCGGCGGCTTTGCCACACCACAGATTCTCACCATCGGAGACGGACAGGCAGGCACGTTTCAGGCTGCAGGGAGATCAGAGCTGAAAAGAGACTTTTTTTTTTTCCCCAAAGCCTTTCG
Source organism: Anhinga rufa (assembly GCA_013400875.1). Lineage (NCBI taxonomy): Eukaryota > Metazoa > Chordata > Aves > Suliformes > Anhingidae > Anhinga > Anhinga rufa. The sequence continues at coordinate 10,025 of VZTV01079379.1, forward strand.
TGCTGCCCTATCCTGGTCGGGACACAAAGGACTGAGCTCTGGATGCCAGGCGCTCGCTCGGGAGGCTGACCTCTTCGAGCGTCAAGTCAAAGCATCCTGAAGGGGCTGAGCTGCAATGTGTCACCTGAACAGTAAAATAATCCTCCTGCAAACACCCTGCACCAACAGGCCAGTCCTGTTAGCGCAGGCAAAGCTCGAGCAATGCTTTAAGAGATCTGTGGCGATTACTGTAACATGCAAAATGGAAAAATGAAACGACAGAAGCAGCAGCCCTCTTCCTTCCCCCAGGCTCGGGATCTGCTGCCGGCGGGGTTTCTGGCAGGGCTGGGAGCCTGCCTGCGCTCGGGCGCCGGGGTGGGAATGCCGCACACGCTGCCACGACCCCCGGGCGGGCTGGGAACAGCCGGAGCGACACGGGAAGCGTCGGCTGTAGGAGGGGGCCGGTCACAGCCGCGACGAGGGTGGCAGAGGTGCCCTGAGAGGACCCTCCCGAAGCGCTGCACCGCAAACGGGGGAAAACCACGCGTGCCGCCGCACAAGCTGGCTACTGCGCTACTGCCCTGTCCTTCGTTAGCTAATTACTGGCATTTCTGTAACTACATCGCTGTAATGAAGCAGGACGGGAAGAAAAACCCAACACCAAAAACGTAAAGAGGCAATCCCAGCTGGCTGGCAACACCTTCTCCGACGCAAGCGGACGGCATTTTGGCAGACAGGCCTCCACGAAACCTAAATCCCCTTAAATCCGCGTCGGGTTTCTCAACTCATGGGGCACCGAACGGCCCCAAACGAGATCCCTCCTACGCACACTGCGACGCCCTCCCCGCGCCGATGGCTCTGCAAGGAGCAACAACAGGCAGGAGCCCATTTCGGGGAGCAACGCCAGCTTAAACAGATTAAACTACCAGTTTGATCTTCTGGCCCGCCGCGGTGCCCGAAGGCTGCCAGCACGTCCCGGGATCGGTCGCCTTCAACGAAGCCACGATCCCCAAGCCAGACACCGCCTCGCCGGGACCTCAGCCCTCCTCGCGGCAGCTAGGAGAGGTCTGCCACACCACGTCTTTCCACGGCAGGTAAACACACTCATTTCCAAAGACCCCACGTCAGCAACTCTAAATCCACCCTGCAAAAATCAAACCATTCCAAATGAGCCATCCGAAAGAAGCCGAGCAAGTGCTGAGCAACCACAAAGTCCTCGGCTTCCTAAAAACAGTCGTGACCTTGCAGTAACTTCAGAAAAACCCAGCGCTGGACAGGTCAGCTCCTGGGCTTGGATGCGGAGGAGCTCGGCTTTCCTGTCGCCGCTGAGGCTGGAGTTTCCCCTCCCCGCTCCCACCAGACCTGCCTGGCTCATCATTGAAGCGCTTTTTCCCCCCCCAGGACTTTCCACCTCTCCCATGCACGTGTGCCCAGACTTCCTCGGTCTCCATCTGCCCGAGACCGAGCAGTTTTCAGAGTAAAAATGCACTTTTTCAACCTTCAAGTTGAAAAGGGGAGGGTTGGTTGGGGGCTGAGCTTCTCGGCTTTGCTCCAGGAGAGGGAACGGATGTTTTCAGATACCCTCATTACGTGCTGCGACATTATTCGGCAGAAGCAGGCTGCAAAGCCTGGCAGCGTTGTGCCTACGAGGGCTCGTGCGCTTGCAACTGAACTATTTTCAAAAGAAATGAGCCAGGCAGGTGGGTTCTTTCAAGACGCAGCAAACAAGAGCCGTGAATCTCCTATGAGCTGCCGGGCCCGTGTCCCTCGGGAGCCAAAGAACCCTCTTCTGCAAGATGCCAAGTGTCCTCGGACCCCCTCGATCTACACGGGAACGGAGCCCAGGCAGCACCGGCGGGATCAGGCCCAGCCAAATGGTTCATCTAACACCGACTTGAGGCTCCACGGAAAACGCCAACCTCTCCGCTGAGCAGAGACACGCTGTAGGGACCGCAGGAGCTTTGGAAACGGGGTGAGGGCTCGCAGGGAAGGATGCCGGGGCTGCAGCACCTCCACGGAGAGCCCACCGCCCCTCCAAACAGGACGCGGCTGCTCTCGAGCCTGCTGACGGCTCCCCGTGCCCTCGTCCCGGAGGGGCATCGCAGCGTCAGGCAACGGGGCTGCATCGGGTGCTCCGTCCCACGCTGCTCCCTCAGCTGTACGGGGGAGAAAGCGAGCACAGAGGGCTCCTGGGTTCCTCTTTTCTTGCCACAGACAGGCCGAGATCCAGCTAAGGGGATCTTCTTTTAAAGCAGCTCCCGGCATTTCACAATCTATCTCCGCATTTCTACACGAAGAGGGCAACATATGGGAAGTTATGTAAACTCGAACACCGCCTCCCCCCCCCGCCAGAATTTGCTGTATCCTGGGAAAAAAGACAACCACCTCCGCACAGGCACCGAGCTCGGTTCAACACATCTCAGGGAAGGGAAAGAGTAAATCCCCCGTCACGCAGGGGACAGGGCACGGCCGCCAGAAGCAATACCAGGCACTCAGACGTCGACACAGCCTCTCCTGGGCAAACCAAGGGATCCGCCGCCTCTGCGAAGACGTGCCTGCAGCACCGTTTTTACGCCTGTACCACTCCGAGCTCCCCCCGCAGCCCGAGGGACACGACCTCCCGCAGGGACCCTCCCAGGCACAACCGAGAGGGATGGGGACGCTTTGGTGACCCTCCGAGCCACCTCAACATGCTGGAGGGCCCCGGTGGAAAACGCCGGCGGGTTCGTCGGCCTCTTGGGAGGCTCAGCCTAGGAGGGGACAGGAGAGCTGCTCTCCCTCCACACGCCGGAGGAGGAGACGCTCTCCGAGAGCGGGCTGCACGACAGACGAGGCTGCAGGCTGCCCGCCCCACGCCTCCTTCAACCACGTTTTAAGGTATGAGAAAGGATGAGTGTACGTTAAAGTTACTCACCTCCCAGGAGAGCAGAGATTCATCCTAACCCTCCCAAAGCTGCCTTTGTCTGTCGGCTCCCCCGTGCCTCAGTTTCCCTTTGTAGCAATGCCTCTTTCATGCATTTTATCCGTTTGGATGTTGGATTGTGGCAGGCCGGACCTGCCGTTCAGTGCGGCGCCACGCAGACCGACGGCTGGGTCGCAGATTTCACCTCCAGGTCCCCACTGGAGTCAAAAAACAACTCGTACACAAGCCCTGCAGATCAAGCCGGGTACGGAATTGATGGCGGGTGAGCTGGCCGAGTGTTTTTTCCAGAAGGCAGTACGGAAGGGGCTCTCCCGTAGCCCCACGGGATGTGTCTGTAGCCCGCTCTAGGTGAGCTCGCCAACCCGTGCGGACTTTCAGAGCCCAGCAGAGTCCCGAAACGCGAATCCACCCATTCCGCAGCAATCTGCATACGCTACATTTCTCAAAGGGTTAAAATGATGGAAAAATTAGGGATTCACAAATGAAGCTGTTGGAGGCCACTGCCCGGCAGAAAGATTTTGAAGGACAGAGTGAAGCAGAACCAAAAAGTAAAAGAACTTTATTTGTAAAACTGCAAAGTTAAACCGCGCTAGCGGCGAAAGCAGCCTCCCCGTTTCTCTTCCATGTACTCCTGGATAACCTTAGCACAAAATCCAACCTCTCTAATCCCAGCGACAGACTGCCAGCTAGCCGAGTGTCTGAAAGCAAGCTGCTGCCGTCGAGCCGACCAAAGACCCCGCCTGGCATGCCCACCCCGCCACCGGAACGAGAACGCAAATTCTACACGGCGACTGGGATTAAAAACATCTCTCTGTCTGTAGCCAAATAGGTTTAAAGTCTCCTCAAGAGAGAATCTTGAGGATTATCCATGCTTTTCAATGTATTATTAATTTCTAACTCATCTCCGTTCATCTCTCATTCATCATTCAGGCCGAGCACGGATGGCATTAGCATCTTCTAGGAGACGGACATGAAGCTGCAGCATCTGGCCTGCCGCAGACAGCCTAAAGCACTGCCCTTCTGATCGAGCAACGCAGAGAAACAAGGGAAGGCTTAGTCTGCGCTTCCAGTTAGAGACTAACGAAACATGTACACACGCAGCTGAGGGCAGGCCTAAAGTTGCACTCCTGAGCCTTCGCGCTGCAGGCTGGCGGCTTTGCGAGAGAGCGGAATCCAGAGGCGCCGAGATACACCACGTGTTGAGCAACACTGGAAAACACATGTGAATATGTTTATTTTCAGGCTTCTCAAACATGTCCATAAGCGCTTCGCTTCTGGAACAAAAGCGAGATGATTATCTGCTGGCATGATAAAAACATTATTCAAATTGTAAAGCAGCAGGGAGGTTTTGCACATTGGCCTGCTGCGCGCTATCACGAGAAAAATTTATGGTACCTCAAAACCTTCAGGTTGAGAGCCAGGACATCCCCGTGCTGGCCACGCGGTGCCTGGAACAGGAGGCTGCCCCTTCCCAGAGCGCTGCTGGAATCTTTATAAACCACTAAAATGTCTTTTTTTTTAATTAAAAAACAAAAAGCAAATCCTGTTCTTCATATTTCTCCTCTTACTCAGTGAGATTTACTTACTGGAGAGTTTCTGCCTTTTAGAAACGTCTACCAGCACCACGACTGTGCTATCTGTCCCTCCTGCCCGCCGGTTTAGCCGAGCCTCTCGGGCCGCCGGCCCCCCACTGCCTTCCCCGGCGGGCTTTTCTCCCGCCGCCCACCTCGCTGCGCGGCCGGTCGCTGCTCCCCCCGCCTCCGTTCCCCCTCCTGACCCTGGTCAGGGGCTGCGTCCACACTGGGTGTTTCGGCCTCTTGCGTGGACGGAGTAAGCACGGCTACGGCCGGCGCCTCACCACGTGAAGCGGACAGACCTCCGCGCCAGCACGGGGCCTCCCTTTCCTGGGGTTTCTTATTTTCAAATAAAGATGAGTAACCAGAGAACCTCCCCCGGGGTCGTCAAGACCTCTCCTGAGGCTCTCCCACCATCGGTTATCACGTCGGTGCTCACCTGAAGGCTCACAAGGCCAAGAGGGCTGTTTCACAGGGTGAGGTAAGAGAGGCTCGAGTGGGAGCAAGCAGGACTCTGAGCTGGCTGCGACGCACATCGAGGCCAGGAAGAGATTTCCTGGCTGCAGAGCGCTCTCTGACTCGCACCATGATCTAAGTTACCGACACAAATCAGTGCTATCAGCCCTTAGCCAGCCGCAGTTTGTGAATGAAGCGCTTGAAACCCCCAGAGTACGAACAGAGACACCGACTCTGCAAACACAGGGTGGCAAGCGAGGGACGGACGCCAGACAGCCCCAGGGATTAAAGGAGGTCCTGCTTCTCCGCTTGCAAGCGCCACGAAGTCCACCACCATGGCTGAACCGCTTTGTGGCAGCTATCGTGAGGCTTCCCAAGGGCTGCAACGCCCCGGAGGAGCCCCAGAGCTGCCCAGTCCACCCCAGTCACATCACCTCCGATCGCCGCTCCTCCCACCACCACGTCAGGCACGGCGGGAGATGAGCCTGCGCGAGCACACTGGGCCGAACGCTAACAGTCACAGAGGCAGGAGATGAGCAAGTTGGGTATCAGTTTTGGGGGAAACCCTCTGCAACTTGCCCTGTGGTCAGAAGATCCCCAGATCCTCGGAGGAGAGCGTCCGAGCACAGACCCAGGGCGATACTCTACCTTCAGGAGTCAGAGCAGGAACATCTGCTGCTCTCTGCAGCCCCGGAGCAAGGTCACCGCCGGCGGGGTGGAGACCGGAGCGAGCTAAACCCCTGGGTTTTAGATCATCAGAACAATCGTAACTCGGAGAGGTTATTTCGAAACCTGAGGCGTGATATGGGAAGGCAGTCATCCCGAGGGGGGCCGGTTCAGCCGCAGAGCAACCCGGCGTTGATTGATTCACTGCTCACACCTGAATCAAGGTTTCCTGTCACTGATTACTTAACTCGGAAACACAAACCTACAAGCTCGAACACGCCGAACTCTGTTTTTAAGACCGGTATGCTGCCGCAGCACCTCTGCCATCGGCCTCTAACATGCTTTATCGATCTGGCTCGGAGCGTCAGAGAGGGTTTTGGACCCCCAAGTTGTGAATACAAGTCTTAAAGCTCCCCGTCTAAGCCTGCAGGCAGGTAGCCCCCACCAGCGAAGGCTTCCAGCGCTCGGGGACCCAGACACCGGGAAGCCCGCCTCGCTCGCAGCATGTCTCCTGCCGGCTGGGATTTCCAGGCTGGACATCGCCCGTTTCCACCGCTTCCAGAGACGCTCGGGCAGCGCTCTGGAAAACGAGGCCTCACCACCTCTGCCACAGCAAGGACGAACCTACCGGCGCCGAGGAGAGGCGGCTGCGAGCCGGGCAGGGGCGATCCCGCCTGCAGGAACTTCGCGCTGTAATTCACCTCGTGCGTCCCAGGTAAAGGCTGGGGAAGCCGGGAAGGCTGCCTGCACCTCCCCTTCTTCAAACACGTGGTGATTCGAGGGAGGGAAGGAATCGGGCTGGCTTCCCTTCGCTACGCAAAAGAAGGGAGAACAGGGATGTCTTCCCAGAAGGACCAGAAAATAGCCGCGGCTCGAGCTAGACTGCGGGGCAGGATCTGGAAGTCCTCGTTACGGCAATAAAAAGGTCTCAAGTACTTGGCCGGGGCGGCAGGAATACACCGACGGGCCAGACCGGCTCAGAAGCAGCTTTCCACATCAGCGCGGTGGGAAGGGTTTTGTTTACTTGTTCCTCGGCGTTAGCCAAGACGGAAGGAGGTGGTGGTCCGTTCCCCCTCACCACAGGTGCCCGCGGCTCCCCGCAGCAGCCGAGGGCTCAAAATCGGTGACACCTCCGTCCCCTGCCCCCTCCTGCCAACCTGGGATGTTTGGTCGCAGGCGCAGGCTTTAATTTGGCTTTAAGAGGAGGGATGGGATGGGATGGGATGGCGTGACCTGACTCACGCAGGAGAGGCAGAGGTTATGCTCTTGTCTACTCTTCTGAGGTTGGAGGACTCGCGTTTTCCATCCCAGGTCCAAATTAGCACTAATTATTCCATGTGAAACGGAGTTGCTTCAACAGGAAGGAATTAGGACAACAAATTATCCTGGAATAAAGAGGACTTGCTGCCTAAGCGAGCCATCTGTTTGCACATGGAATAAAAGGGGCCTTCCCCCGCGCGTGTTTTGGGGAAAAAGCAGCGCCCACTCCATTTCTTCAAGAATTTCTAACCTGCGCGCCTGCTAGAGTAGCCACCAGGATCTCCCACGCCTCCGACGGGCCAAAACCCCCACTCAGTTGTTCCGACTTCCACCATCTGAGCTGCAGCCACCACAAACCCAGCGGCACCGCGCCTGTAGCCGCAGCACAAGTGGGTTTGACGGCCACGGCTCACGCATTCAGCCAGGCGAGTGCTGACTCGGGGCAGGGAGGGAAGGGGGACGCGGGCACTTAAAGCAGGGTTTTCCCAAGGCAAAGACGCAACCCTCAAATCTAGACGAAGCCCGGAGGTCCCACCGCAATCGCGAGACCCCCCCGCCGTGTCCCGACCTGGAACCGGCTCAGCGCTGCCGGCAGTCGTTCGGCGCACGGTCGGGTTCAGTCCCGCAGGACACGCGGCGGCGGAGACGGATTATTTGTGCGCCCCGACGCGTCCCCCCACCATCAGCATCTCCCTGCGCGAGGGCAGCGGCACCCAGCCCCGAGGGGCGGCCCCCGCTTTGCTGTACAAGACCTCACGCTGCAACAACCACCCCACGCGGGGCAGGCGTGGGAAGCGGCACCGCCGTCACGAGGGTTTCCAGGACCGTGGGTGAAATTCAAGGTCTCCTGAAGACATTAGCCGGACAAGAGCAGGAACGAGCCGGCCCCGGGCTCGCGGCCAGGCAGGCGACAGCGACGGCGTCCGCAGAGCCCGAGGCACGATTCCCACGAGCTTTGGCTGCAGACGGAGGTTTCAAGCACCACCAGGTGCTACGGCTCACAGTACAGCCGCCCGAGCTGGACCTGAGAGAAGGGTTTCCAGCGTTTTTTGTGAGTCTAATGAGAGGAAAACACTTGTGATGAAAGCCACTCTACCCGCTTACAAAGGCTGGAGACATCAGGAAGAACAGGATCAGGCCAGCCTCTAGCGATATCCAGGGCCAGCTGCTCCCGAGGAGCATGGAAGAAATCATTCTGGACAGTTTGGGAATCGGTAAATCTCTTCCTAAGCCCTTCAGAAAGCGATTGAGCACAATAGTTCATACCCCGTATATTCAATATTAATCCTTCCTAACGTGACTGCCGATGTGCCGGTTATCCACCCGGGATAACCGCACCCCCCCGACAGCCCGCTCCTTTTCCACCCCAAACCACGTAAACGCAACGTACAGAAACACCCGGCGTTCATTTTGCGACCCAGCGAGAGGAGAGCTGGCGATATCCTCCTCGGCCGCCGAGCCTGGAAGCAAACCAGCTGGATCTCACCAAAGGCAGGAGGGAAAGAGTTAAGGGCAGGGAGATGAATCAGCCGGCTGCTACAAACGTGCGGACATTTCCTACCTCTTCGCTCTAGTGTTTCTTCCTGTCCGCAGGCTTCGGAGACGCTTACGGACCTGGTCGCGTTTGAATCATTTCCACCGCGACAGGAAAGCCCGGGGATGTGTTTTATTTCAAGAGGAAAATGCGATTTGTGAATGAGCGGCCGCGAGGGCTGACCCCCTTCCCGCGTAACACCAGCGATAAAGCACCAGGCAGCAGCTCCTGCGCCTGCCGAAGCTTTGCGGGCGCTCCGTCCCACCCGAAATCACCCACCCCGCGCTCCGCGGCGTTTCGAGGCATCACGCAGACCGCGACCGGCTCAGCGCGGCCTTACCCGCGGAGGGCCCGAGCCGAACAGACGTAGGTCGTCGGCGGGAGGAGACGGGGAGAGAGGGAACTCAAACTACTCTTCCACAAGGATGTTGATGTTGGACTCGGACCAGCAATCGCGGATCCGCACAAAGCATCAGTTATTTGCGAGTGACATTTCAGAAAAGCAGAGCTATGTGTCCTATTAGCTCCGAAACAATACAGCCGCGCCAACGCCAGGCCGGCGATGCCCCCAGAAAGGGGAAAAAAAACGGCTATTTTCGGCACCTCGCCGCGTCCCCCCGCTGCTTTAACAAACTGTTTGTGTAAGGATCGGGCGGATGCCCCGGGGCTGCCCACAGACAGCCCCCCAAAACACCCTCCGAGAGGGATGGAGAGGAACACGTGGAAGGGGAACGCGGCAGCGCCCATCTTCTGCCCGGCACAGCCACCAAGCCTCTCTCGCACAGCACCGCCGGCTCCCGGCAAAGCCGTGGTCCGTGACCCCCCCCAAAAACGCCCTGGCTCTTCACCTCAGCCACAGCAGAAGCCGCCGGAGGAGCCGGCAGCACCGTGACCGTCCCCGGGGTCCCGTTCCTCGCCCCGGAGCCCCACATCGAGCTGGTTTCCCAACCTCACCGTGGGAATAACGGCATGAGTTTGTATCCGATTCCTGACGGAGAGAGACGTAAATCCTCCTCGCAAACCGGCGGCTCCCTGCACCGGCTGCAGCCACCCCGCGCACCTCCTTCCCTGCCATCGGCTGCTGCAGCAACAGTGATTAAAATAAAGAAGGATGAAAAACTCCTGCTGCGGCCGCGGTTTTATTTGCCTGAGCCCCTTTCATTTCTAGAAGCCTTTGTACAGGAGAGGGAAAAAAAAACCCTAAATATCTTCAAAGCACCCTGTGTGCTCGCAGCAAGCTCCCCCGGCCAGAGCTGGGCAGAGGAGAGGGTCCTGCGAAGGAGCAAAGTGAATTCCTGAGGCTCCCGGCAAGGACCCCGCCGCTCCTTGCGAAACCTCCCCGCTGGAACCTCGCGGCNGCGGCCCAAAAGCCAGAAAACACCGTTTTTTTTTCCCCCTCCTCTGACAAACAGGGGCTGGGATTCCTTTCGCGACAGTATTTGGATTTTAATGTCAGTCCATATTTAGCAGGAGGAAAAAAAGCCTCCCTTCCTTCCTGTCACATTTTCCACCCTCGATGACATCCAGGATCAGAAATAAGCGAGCGCTGGCCGAGGAGGGAGGACGGCTCTGCCCGGCGTGGGAGCGCCCGCAGCGCGGCACCGGGTAACGGGACGCAGGGAGACGGCGGCGAGGAGGGGGCGCAGCCCCGGGACCCCGCGGCGAGGACCGGGGTC
>VZTV01079380.1:0-35621 GCA_013400875.1 Anhinga rufa
AAGGAAGTGTGTTGCTTGTAAGGAGTCAAATTTTCATGGAGATCTTTAGACTGTAGAGTTGGACTTTTAAGTTAAAATGACATAGTAGTATTTGAAATGCAAAAGGTAGGAAGGTCCTGGGAATGAGGTTGTGCTGATCTAAGAAGTGAGAGTTCACAGAAGGGTATGGGACAAATTAGGTCTGATGCACAAGTCTTCAGGCTTGGGGGTTAATCTTATTGATGGCAGTGGGTTTTGAGTTGTCCGCTTTGTCTTTCCTTTTTGTCTGCCTTTGTTTTTCATGCTGTCTTCCCCTTTCTCTCCTTCCTGGCCGAGTGAGTTGAGTGCAGGCCTTTGCTTCTCCTGGGGTGCTGCTCACACGCAGCTCTTGTGGCACCCTGGCAAAAGCAGGCTGAAGCAAAGCCTGCGCCAAGGCGTTTGTCCTGAATGGCAGCGCTCGTCTGCCACCCTTGACAGCCAGTAGTCAGAAAGGCTGGTCAGCCACAGGAGGCTTTCCCTTAGAGCCTGCTCTCCAGTTTGCTCGTTGCATACAGTCACTGGTTTCCAGACAAAGAGCTGGCCTGCGCCTACCTACCCTCTTCTCATTTCCCACCCAAGGGTGCTGGCTTGCAAAGGCTTGGTTTTGGTGGTGAGCACCCACCTCTGAGCAGCGCCCCGGTGACCGTGAGTGGGTCGGAGAACACGCTTGTACTGCCATTGTTCCAACAGCTCAGCCTGTAGGTTTGCTGTAATGACTGAAAAACGGTTACCATTTGGATAGAATAGCTAAGTTCAGCTCAGTCAGTGTTTCACTGACATAATCTCTTTTTTTTATTCCCTATGCCCATTAACAGGGTGTTTTGTCCATAACAAAATACCCTGTTAATGGCACATTTCTTATCTGGGTATAAACTAGGAGAAAATAAATGCTGAAAAATATGCTAAAAGGGAAATTAAAAAGATGAGCACTGAATCTTGCTTAAAGACCATGCAATCATTACAGAAGCAGAGATTCCACTGAGGGCTGCAGCAGGAATGCAAATGTGGTCCTTAAGCTTTCTTAAAAACAACATCAAAGCCATAATCAATGTGCTGGCTTTTGTTCTATGCACTAGGTGTTCCAGCACGATAACGACATGATCACGTGAGCCTTGGCTATAACAGATATTGTCCAGCCTGGGTAGCTCCGTGATTTTAGCTGGAATTGCCTCAACTAAAAAAAAATAAATAGTTTATCTGAGCTTGTAATAATTGCATCAAAATTAAACTTTGTCTATTTTTGTCATGGTGAAGGAGTAAACAAAACTTACACATGCTATACATCACTACCAGCTAGCTCGTATTTGGGTACAGATATACGTGGCTCACCTGAGCACTAGAAATAATCAGCCTGCCTTCCCAGTGAGAAACCAGCAGCGCTCGCTTAGCTGAGCATCAAGGGTATAAGCACTAAGAAAGGCAGATGCTCACTTGGCTTCATATAACAGGTTTCCAACATATCCTTGGTTCGCCTAGATTGTTTCCTTCTGCCCTCTGGGTTTTCATGGTCTCCTGGGAAAGCACACAGGGCAGGTTGCTCTAAGGATTTTAGCCTCCCTGGACCCATCCCAAAATCTCTCGGTTCATGCCGTGATCCGATCCCATGCAAGTTAAATACGTCTTCATCAGCGCTGCTTAGCTTGCATATAGTTTAATCAGATGTAAAAACTGAATGAGCTAGATGAATTTCAACTTTGTACATGAAATGGAAAAATAGATGCAATGACTCAATATTCCAAAAAATAACCTAAAGCGAATCCCTAGAACTGCCATCCAACCCAGCGCCCCGTGCTACCGCTCCTTGGTCTAGGTAAGGGGGAATGAAAGAATCGATCCAGCATAGCGAGAAGAACCACAAACCCAGAGATGAGAATGGCTCCAGGGCTAGCTATGTGAGAAGAGGCAGGGAAATATTAGAATGTAAAGAGTTAAGCTATGGTAAAACATACTTTTGCTACACTAAAGAAGACTGGTTGATAATTACTGTAGTTTTAGGGCTATTTGAATCAGTGCAGCTGCAACCTCTTCAGTAGTAACCCCTGAAACAAGACAAACTGGGTTTATTGTACTGAACAAGTCTTAAAGCTCCTCCCTGATTGTTAGTAATTGGCAGCAATGGACTTAACAGCCTCTTGACTACCCTTTTTACACTCTACCTGACTGTGCAGCTAACAATTTAAATCACAGATGCCGATCCTTCTTTGTGGCAGCTGCTTGTTAACTACACGTTCCTCTTTTTCTGTCACTGGCTGCTTCCATAACCCTGCAACACCAGGGTTAGATTGGAGAATCACATTTCATCAATATTTAAAATGGAATTAAACCTTGAAGTTTGATTAATGCTACCAGATAGTGAGTTGTAATTACTATTTTGCAAATTGCAATTGTTTGAATATGTTAATATGATTGTCTAAGCACATCTTCACCTTCAGAAGTAATTTTCCCTTTAAAAAAGATTTGAAAAAAATACAAACTCTTTAATCAGTGGTAAATTATCACCCTGTGCACAATTAGGTAGTATGGGGTTCTTCACGTTGTGTGCTGAATTTTGTGTCAGCATATTTATCTTTAAAAGTTTATCCATTTTTTTTAGATTTTCCTCAGTAGAATAAACATTCATGGAACAGACTTTGCTGAAACAGGACTAACCATGTTGAGATTTGAAGGTAAAGGAAAAAAGCTTTGTCGGAAAATGTTATTGCAATCTGGTGCATCCCTGTTCAGTTAGTAAATGTTAACAAGTTATTTCTTCCAAAGTTAATGAAATATAATTATCATGACATATCACTGAAATCTTGAAATGGAGAGAGATAGCGAGAGATCTTAATGGATGAGCTGTTAGAGTATATGTAAGTATTGAATTATTTTCTTGTGTCTCACTCAAAGATAAGATCAGTTTTCTAGCACCCACAAAATGTATTTTGAATATTGTGGGTCAGATCCTCAGCCAGCCCAACGTGGGATAGCTTCTGTTTTATTTTTGTAATTAATTCAGGCTGTTTTCATTAAGCAGGCAGAGGCATATGGAGCCAGCCCTGGTAGTCACCTGCACAACTGAACCCCCGAAACAGCATCTGCCCACAGTAGATGATTAACAGGGGTGCAAGTCCTACTGATCTACTGTTGGGCACTGTCTGCGCAGTCAACGGGACAGTTTGGACAGAGTATTTTTAGGCAAATAAGACCCAACTAAATCTGTTGGTCATCCTGTGTTCCTATAAGTAGCCCGTTCCGAAATTAGCTCTTCTCAACAAATATTGCTTTGCAAGTTTCTTCCTTGTTTTGGGTGGCTTTAGGGAAAGCTCCAAACACCAGCAAAGTCCAAACAGGTGTCTGTCAAAAATGCTGTTGGGTGTATCCCACGGTGAGCTCAAACTGCAGCCCACTAGAGTCAGTGGATTTCTGCTCAGCATCTCTGCAAAATGAAACCACTTGTCTAATTTTCAATGTTCGGTGTAAAAGTAGTGGCAGAAGAGACTTCCCCAGCTACACACTCCAGATTTATCTCTCAACTGGCATTAGAAACAGCTGAAAATACAGGGTGGGCTTGCTTCAGGGTGCTTCCAAGGGATGGCTTGAAAATACGCTGTAATTTAGGTGCATTTAATCTTCCTATATTAAATGCATATTGCAAAGTTTAGAATTATTTGCTTATAGCTATCGCGTTTCTGTGTTACTTATGGAAACCTCAGCTCTGAGAGACTTCTTAGGACTCTGCATCCTTAGGTGTCTGCCGTGATGCAGAGCAGAGACTGTCAGCAAACAGCACTATTGTCGTGTAGGCTTCCGGATTTGCCCTCTTAACTGCCGCTTTCCCAGGAAACCACCTAGGGATACGCAGGAAGATGTACTGCATTGGAATTAGAATGCTTCGTGGCTCACACAGGGAAAAAACTACATTGTTCACCTTAAAAGCCTTGCCTGACTCTGTGTTAGGTCTTCATACTGCACTTTGTATGCGCTCCTGGTGTTTTAAAGGCTTTGTCTACACTGGAGGCCTGTTGCACTCCTCAATGCACTGCGAATTTCAGATCCTTGGCTCCCTCCTCTGCCCGAAGGCAAGTTGGGACCGTGAGTGGGTATCATCCCTTGGCTCACTCTTGCTTCTGTTCAAGGCCATGTGAGCAAGGAGGGAAGTAGCTGTGCCCTGGTATGTGCTTCCATCAGGACAACCAGACGCTCACAGCTCCCGCGTACCCTAAAGAGCAGCTTTCCATGACTACGGTTTGTAAGAGGGTGTGTTTACAATAGACAATCCTTGAACAAGAGCTGAGTTTCCTCTCTGTTTGCAGAGGGCCAAGCACACACAGCCCACTGTAAACAACAATATCATCTAATTCTTTCCCATGCCTGACTCCTCCCATCACTCGCAGTGCAGTTTATCATGTTCTTCCACCACACAATTACAATCACATGTGATAGCATCTCAGCCATGGATTCTGCCTGGCACACCCCTTTCATTTCCACTGCCCCCTCCGGGTCCCTAGCACCCCTTTCCTTACTGCACCTGACCCCACCAACGTCAAGGCTGGCAAGAAAATGGAAAATACGTTTTCAATTAACCTTTGCTTCCACCCATGAATTCTCATCCTTCCATTTACTTTTAATTACTGTAATTCCAAAATGGCCCCCAAATGAACTTTCCATCTCTTGTAAAACTTGTTTTCACACGAACTGTATAGTTGAATATAAGTGCATATGAGACCTGTGTATAACCTACCTAATGGATTCACAATGGGATGGCTAGCACACAAGGCTGTTATTCTTGGCATGCCGCTATTTGGAACTGAAACTTTCACAGTTTTCAAAATGATAAGTATTTTAAGACCAGGAAACCACAAGGAACAATATATCTGCAAAAGCTATAGCTACTGAAATGACTGCAGTAACCTACCCTGTGATGCATATATTAATATTATCATAGTGGGTTATAGTATTGATTATAGTATTGAATATAAATCAAATTGGTTCATAATATGTTTTACTGAATGGAGGATATTTTATACTAAAACATGTAAGCCAAATTTAATCTAAAAATATTTTCTTGGTTACACAGATGAGAGGTCTCCAACTATCTCTGTCACCCGAGCAGACTCTGACACTGAGAAAGACAAAATAAGTATGCATTTTGCAATGGCATTCAAAATGTGCCTGATCTTAACACATTTCTGTATAAAAAGATATGAAAAGAGCATATGATGGGTAGGAGAATTGGTCCAACATTTTAAAAATTGTTTAGGGTAGAGTAAGAATAGACATGAAGCTGCTTCTCGTAGGAGTCTGGGATCTCCTCTTTAAATGAAGTAGACTCAATTTCCTTCTGCCATCTTCACTTCAATACTCATTCAGTTGCCTTGCCCACTCAGCAGCCCCCAGTTTGATACTTGGTAACATTCTGCCTCTCCTCCTTCTAAGATGTGGCTCCTCAACTAATTTATTTGTTAAGTATTGAAGATTATTTAGGTCCAAAGCTCTCAGTGCAGGACAAAAGCTATCTATCTAAGTGAAAAGTAGGAAGAGACAGACGGGAGACACTCGGAGATCCAGATGAAAGAGTTATAATACAGTTTCTAACCTTCTTCTTAATGTAATAGTTTTCAAATCTTCTGACTATCATAGAAGCAGTGAGTTTGGAAAGCAAGTACCGGCAAACTGGAACTGTATGAATGTGGGCAGAAAAACTATGTCCTGGGATTAGACACAAGAGAAGAACGTATATGGGGGAGAGAGGAGACAAGACCAAAAGGTGAATTTGTATGGACTTGTGTAGAGCCTTGTGGGCAAAGAAAACAAGTTGAGTGCCACGGCAGAGAGAGGAAACATTTTTTTTTGCCGTGGTATTGTGGAGGAATATGAATCAAAGAGGCCAGAAAGAGGAGCTAGCAGTAAAAAGGACAAGCGCTCCAGCTGTTGCAAGAAAAGCAAAGGGCTACTCACATTGGTATGCTCTACTTGTGTAAACGGAGAGTAGTATTGGCTCTCTGTTTTACAAAACCCTGTTTTCAGAAATAAGTTTGTCAGCCAAAGTAAAGAGAAAAAGATCAATGGATTGCAATAAACGGCATTTAACATAAAAATGAGTAAAATTTACAATTCAGTTAACTTGTTAAACGTTAAAAAATCGGCAAACAATAGACACAATTTGTTTTGTTCAGAGCCCAGAGGTAGAGACCAAATCCTCTAAATTAATTTCTGCAAAAGCTGGGGTTTTTTTCCAAACAGGTCTGGATCGTATTCGTTGTAGAATATACTGATTACCAACTATTTTTAAGAGCTTTACACAAACATTATTTCTTTTGTTGTGTGAAATGCAGAATCAGCCATCTGGCAAATGCCCCAGAGCTAAAATCTTTTACATGACATATAATTCAAAATGATTAAATATACAACAGAAAATAGCTATAGCATTGCACTTAAAATAGCATGAACTTTTACTGCCGATCAAAACTGATTTCTTTAGCTTAACAAGTATCCAAAGAACAATTATTTGAAGAGCTTTTAAGAGTTTCAATATGTAGGAACTAAACCTCATCTAAATTCAGTATCTTAAGTCAAATAAAAAAGAAACAAATGTACAAAAGATTAAATGGTCGTGCGTTATAAGTAGACATTTAAATCTATGGGAAGCTAAATTCATTTGAACAAAAATACTATATTCCCCCCGTACGTGTATTGCTGGGGCTTTCCTCTCCATTGCTAAGGGCATCTGCCAAAACAACTCTTACATTCTTAGGCAATGACTAGGGACTAGCCTGGAATCAGACTGTTCATCCACTCCCTCCATCATCAGAATGGGCAATTTCAAAGAAGAACAGGGAATAAAGCTCCGTGCATGATCCCTAAGTGCAGTCAATCTTTTTTCCTGCACCACAGTCGACTTTAACTTAAACTTGCTGTCTTTTTTCCAGAAATACTCCAGGCCTGAAAAATTGCCAGGTCCTCATCCCACACCCAGTTCTCCAGTAGTTTATGAGAAAGAGCACGCAAACATCTGCATGTATTTGGGGTACATGAGGGTAGGTACAGAAATATTACCCTGCGCAATTATTGAGTGGTTATGGCTCTGTTTCTCAACTACATTTTTCAGACAAGTCAAAGTCTACATTTCCCAAAAAGCACTTGGTGCAAGTCAGATCTCAGTTGTAAGACAAAAAAAAAAAGTCTAAATGTAGGAGATTTATCTCATGGATTTGCATACTTGGATAAACCTGAAATGGATGAATACATAACTGCTGACTT
This sequence comes from Anhinga rufa, assembly GCA_013400875.1. Lineage (NCBI taxonomy): Eukaryota > Metazoa > Chordata > Aves > Suliformes > Anhingidae > Anhinga > Anhinga rufa. Next base: position 7,258 of record VZTV01079380.1, read on the forward strand.
TCCAGAAAATTTTGCTTCTAAATTCTTTCAGACCAAGCATGAGAACCTTCATCCCAAGGTAACAATGTGAGGAAAACCTAAGTCTGTGATTACTAAGGCTTAGAATTAAAATGGCTTTGCCCCGTTGCCTGTGGAGCTGGGTCAGCCTCACAACCAAGGAACCTCAGACATTCTAACCCCAGACTTTCCTAAACTGTAATAAAATAATGTTCTTGAATCTTGACCTTTTCAGCTTATAATGATTCCTGAAGCAGCAGGATTTTTCCTGCTGCTTTTTACAAGACTCTCAGGCTTGTAGAAATCCTAAGCCGATTGCTGGCTGGTTTGGGATCGCAGCAACACCAAAACCTCTCCTCTTAATAAGGTTGTCCTGGTTTTCTGGGCCTAACCCTTCTCTTAATAACATGTATATTAATTCAGTTACCTGACGGAGCTTTTGGTGTAAAGGCAGGCTTTGTGTCTTCCTGCTCTTGATGTTATATGAAGAGATGCATATATTTCAGGTAATACTGACTGCAGTATGGAAAGCTACCCTGTGCACCATGCACATACTAATTAAACCTGAAGACGGAATATGAAAGTAGTAGCACAAATATATTACAAAGAGCAAAAGGATGTTTTATATTATTTAACCTATCCTTGGGAGAACCATAGGAGAAACAGTGCAATTTTCACCAGAAGTATCTTTACTTTTCATCTAAAGAGAGGTGACCCAGGCAATCTCCTATAATCTCTTCCATCTCAGTAGAATAAAATTTCTATTTTTAATGGTATTTTCTCTTTGAAAGCCATGGGCTCCTCTGATATTCGGGGGTCCTAAAACGTGAATGTCATTGCTCTTCTTGTACCTCCCCGCTTTGCATTAAACATAACATAATGTATTTTCACTGAAAAATTGGGAAATCTTCCCATCTTTCTATTGACCAAATGCTGTTACAAAGGTGCCAGGAGTCCTATTTCTGGAAAGAAAGAAAAAAAAGTAATACTCCTAGTGAAACAGGAGTCTAATCCTAGTATCTATTCAAAATAAACAACGTATCTTCTTACAAATGAGCTTTCCCATTCTTATTTATGTGTCCAATTTTGCGTACTTCGCAATACTGGAAAAAAGAAAAGATTGAAGAACACATGAGGAATCAAGAGAAATTTGAGTATCCCCGGGGAAACAGAGGTTTAGGGACGGAGTAATAACTGCAAGATTGTAATGAGAATTTGGAAAACTTTGCTAGATAAAAACGTATAACAAAACTGTTGCTGTCATTGCATTCCCTGGGCCTGATTATGTTTTCATGATGGGCCCTTGCACTGCTTTAACAGTAAGAGCTCTTTAAGTAAATGAGTATCAGACCTCCACGCTAGTGAAATGCAAGGCTTGCCAAATCTAACGGGAGTCTCTACGGTACTCTACATCCACTCATCTTGACAAAGAAGTGGTGGAAGCAAACTCGGTAGTTTCAAATGGCGTCTATTTTCTTCTCTTCTGGAATGGTACCTGGATGCTGCCAGTTGGGAGGCAACTCAGTGCCAAGGCTGTAGGCTTCCTTGCCCTCTTTCACAAACAGCCGAGAAACAATCAGAAATTGCTTCATAATGGGGCCAGGGTGAAAGGTGAGAACTGGAGTATTCTGAAAGCCTGCTGCCAGACCTGAGGAAGATAGTGTCATTTTGGTAAACCTGTCAAGCTGTTGTAAGAACTTCCTGAATGCTTCCTACCATCTGCTTTTGATGCTTTCAAGACTTGGCTGGGAGCCTGGAGGTTTTCCTGCTCCTTCCTGCCCAACCTATAATGGAGTAATTCTGGATCTGTTCCCTGTCATCCCAGCCTCTTCCTCAGTTTCTTCTGCTTACAGCTGGGTTTTTAAAAAAATTTTTTTTTTCTTTACTGCAGTGGCCTTGTGCCCTGAATCATCTCTCCTGGGGCGGTAAGAGTTCCTCTGATGTTGAGCAAGTGCCGGGTTTTTCAATTGTGTTCATGTTCTCGAGAGGAAGGGTCTGGCCTACATGACACATTCCTTCTTCACACTCACATCAACAAGTTTAACTTTGTGTACTGGGCGCTCAATGGAACGGCCGCACAAAGCACATCTCCAACAACTCCGTCAGACTGCATGCTGCGCTGGTCTCGTTAGCGAATATTGATTGATATGATTTGTAGGGTTTGAGATAAATGTCATAAAGGACAATGAGTTCAAAGAACAGATTAAAAAACAATAAATTGAATTCCAAGGCGTTCCCTCCTGTACTAATCTGTGTAGGTTCCTGTGTTTTTGGAAAGCATGTTGCTTATCTTCCTCATCAGTAGGCCCACTGCATTCCAGTATTTTGGATCAATGCCATTTGTAATAATCTAGATCAGTTTTTATTCAACGTTTATAAAACAGGCCATGTATCATAGGGTATATTTTATAGCAGATGGTATCTCCAATTCATTTACCCCCCCCGCTTCACTTCCCTCCTCCAATATCACAGCGCATACTTATAAAAGCTCTTGAAAGTAGAGCCGAGTAGAATTTTTTTCAACAAATAGTAAATTTGCTGAAAAATGGAGTTTCCAAGCAACAAAACTGTTAAACTGTGGCATGCTGGAAATGAAATGTTCTGTCTTCTAGAAAAAACAGGTTTTGCAATTTGGATATTTAGGAAAAAAATAAAAAAAATGGGGGTGGGTGGTTGCTTTCAGAAATCATTTTCATTTAAAAAAAAATCTGCACTAAAAAGGTGATAAATACAGAAGTTAAATAGCCAGAACACAAAGCGTTTGTTTCAGGTCAGATGACATTTTTTGATTTATCCCAGTGTCGACTGTTTGGGGATCTTCGGTGTGTTTTTAATTTGAAAAGTTTCTCTTTTGCCTTGATGAGAACTAGTTTTCCCCAAGGCTTATTAATTTGGGCACTTATCCATGAGACCCAGTATTTGCCAGACTGTGCTCAAAACGCAGCTCTTCAAGGCAACAGGAAAGTTTCTTGTTCGGCATGGCATTTAAACATAGCCCTAAGACTCATTTCAATAAAATGGACAATTCTAACATGTAGAGCTAAGCACATGCTTAAGCACTTTGCTGGTTCACAACACAGAGTTTATTAGCTTTCGGGATCAATGATGTACACCTTACAGCCACTCCCTTGCTTGAGATCATAATGGAAGAGATTGAAGATTTTCCTGAGATTAACATACCAAACAGTAATAAAATATATTTATTCATATCTGCCTGGGAATACTTCATTGTAATTTTGCAAAATATGATTTATACAGCTCTGGGGATGCATACATCGCTGATAAAAATAAATAAGTAACAAATATTTTAGCTCAGTGATAACAGAACCAAATAATGGACTTTTTTTATGTTTTAGCTTTAATCACGCATCCTAGAAGATATGACAAATAAACTCATCTCAGTGTACCTTGCAGAAGAAGTTAATCATACCTGCGTTTCTCAGAAACCTGAGTTTGTAGTCAACAATAACTCTGGTTTCAGGATTATAGAATCCATCACCACAGTCGTAACAGCCTTCCGGGATTTTCTGGGGAGGATCCAGGTTTGTAAGCTGAGAAATGTCTGAAGAAAAAAACCAAAAGGGTTTGCCTTTTTTTTTTTTCTGCATTTGTGCCTTTGATCAAGATAACTAAAAACTATTACATTTCCATGGCATTTGCTATAAAAACAATGCAGTTACCTTACAATAAATTTTATAAAACATTTCGCCAATTTTGCAGATGGAGAAAATGAAAAAACCCATACACGAGAAGTGTGTGATGAAAAGATATCACTTTGATTCCCTCATTCACGGTCCTGTGATTCAGCCCGCTAAGCTAACATTACAAATATCTCCCCAAACTCCAAAACAGGGCAGGGGAGTCTTGCTGGCCTCACAGAACTACATGTCATCACTAAAATATTCTACGTATATAGAAGAGTATTTTATGCATTACGTTACATATTTTACTCACAAATCTTTTCACCTTTTGACTACGGACAAATAATAATATTATAAAAGTCTTTAGCAAAAATATAGACTGGACACAAATGTTTATTTTGGTATCTACTAAAAAGCTACGTGGGACAGATGCATTCGAACTTTATTTGATGTCCTGGATGTAAACTAATTGCTTTTGCTCAACTTTTCTATATTAAAAGCACACTGCTAATGCAGTGAAGGCGAAGTGTATAAAAGGGTTAATCAGGATATCACAAGCTGTAGATAACAAAGCCCTGTCCTGCAGGTCATCACTCAAGAAGAGACCACGCTGTGGATGTAATGCTGCATCCTGCGCTGCGCTGGTGGAAGGTGGTGTCAGCATTCTTCTGGCAGCGTCGCATGGTGGGGTCCTGAAATTAGCCAGAGCGTTTCTGCTCCATGTTACTCATGTAGCTGAATTAATCTTTCTTAAGCAAAGTTGTTACTTTAATTCCTTCCAGACTCTTAGGATCGCAAATGCAATTCAGTACCTGCTGGTTTAAGACCAGAACAGATTTCTGTATAAAATCTTCTGTCGTAGCCATCGCAGTAATGCCATTTTTTATCCTTGTATTCGAGGCCATCTGCAAAAATGTATTTCCCCTGCAAAACATGGCCAAGCACCGAGTTAATAAGCGTGATGGATGAATTGAGTACGCACAAGGCCAGCGTTCCCACTGCCAAAACCGCGCGTGAGCCAAGCGGAGCGAGCGCGTGGCTCAGTTCGGGTTTGAGCAGGGCTGGGGACCGCAGCAGCCCGGCCGCGAGCAGCCTCGCCCTCACACTTCTGGGCGCCAGGTACTGCCTTAACAACAGAACCCAGAGAGCTGTCATCAACGGGGCAGAGTCTGGCTGGGGGCCAGTGACCAGTGGAGTCCCCCAGGGTCTGTGCTGGGTCCAGTCCTGTTCAACACATTCATCAACAACCTGGATGAAGGGATGGAGGGTAGCCTCAGCAAGTTCGCTGACGATACTAAGCTGGGAGGAGTGGCTGATACGCCAGAAGGGCCAAGAAGGGCAGCGGTGTCCTGGGCTGCATGAACAGGAGTGTGGGCAGCAGGGCGAGGGAGGCCATCCTGCCCCTCTGCTCTGCCCTGGGGAGGCCGCAGCTGGGGTGCTGTGTCCAGTGCTGGGCCCCCCAGTGCCAGAAGGACAGGGAGCTGCTGGAGCAAGGCCAGCGCAGAGCCACAAGGATGCTCAGGGGATGGAGCATCTCCCTGGGGAGGAAAGGCTGAGAGACCTGGGCTTGTTCAGCCTGGAGAAGAGAAGGCTGAGGGGGATCTCCTCAGGGCTGATCAGTGTCTGAAGGGCGGGTGTCAGGAGGGTGGGACTGGGCTCTTCTCAGCGGTGCCCGACGACAGGACAAGGGGCACCGGGCACAAGCTGGAACACGGGAAGTTCCACTGAAATCTGAGGCAAAACCCCTTTGCTGTGCGGGTGCCAGAGCAGCGGCCCAGGCTGCCCAGAGAGGCTGTGGAGTCTCCTTCCCTGGAGCCATTCCCACCCCGCCTGGACGCGGTCCTGTGCCCCTGCTCTGGGGGTGCTGCTCACGCAGGGGCTGGACGGGGGGATCCCCAGAGGTCCCCTCCAACCCCACCATGCTGTGGTTCTGTGACTCTGTGCTGCTGAGGGGATGAAAAATCGGCTCTGCTCGGCAACCCGCGTATTTCACCCCAAACCTCCTCCGCTCCCCGGCGGCGGGGTCCCCTCGGGGTGAGGCGGGCCCCCCACCCGGGGTACCTGCGTGGGCACCCCGCGGTGCCAGACCGCCCGGTACGTGCCGCCGTTGGGGAACAGCAGCTCGCCCTCGCCGTGGAACATCCCGTCCCTCAGCGCTCCCCGGTACTCGGTGCCCGTCGGCAGCGTGTAGGAGCCCTGTCCCTCCATCCTGGAAGAGACGGGGCGGTTGTGGGCGGCGTGGCGGGGAGGGGAGGGGAGGGCGGGCACCCCCGCGCCCCGCCGGGCCCACCTGCCCCGCACGCTGCCCCCGCTGTAACGCCCGCCCGCCGCCATGGCGGCCCCCGGCCGCGTCGCCATGGCAACGCCGCCGCTACCGGGGCGCCGCTGGGACACAAAGCTCCACCTCCCGCCGCTCCGCGCATGCGCGCTCCCCCCTCCCGCCCGGCGGCGCAGGCGCGGTGGCGGGCGGGCGCTGAGGGGAGGTGAAGGAGAGCGGCCGCCATGCCGGGCTCCCTGGAGGTGCCCTCCCTGGAGGAGCTCGACGTGCCGGAGGTGAGTGAGGGCCCGCCGCCGCCGGGGCCTCCCCCGCGGGCGGGCGCCGAGGCGGGCCGCCCCCATTGCCGCTCTGCCCCGCTGTAGGTGCGAGTCAGCTCGGCCGTGCTGAAGGCCGCGGCCCACCATTACGGCGCGCAGTGCGACCGCCCCAACAAGGAGTTCATGCTGTGTCGGTGGGAGGAGAAGGACCCGCGGAAGTGCCTGAGGGAGGGCCGCCAGGTCAACCAGTGCGCCCTCGACTTCTTCAGGTGAGCGGGGCGCCGGCCGGGCCGAGGCCCTCGCCCGGGAGGTGTCTGGGGGGGTCGCCGGTGCAGGAGCCACCGCCGAGCTTTGTTATTCGAGCGCTGGGTTTTAATTAAAAACGCCGCCACCGTCACGGCCTTCGAAGTTTTTATCCTTGCTTCATAAACGTCAGCTCTTGGCGGTAGAGGCCCGTTTTGTTTTATTTATACGTGAGCTTATCCTTTCACGTGAAGCTCTGTGGCTTCTGTTGCGGGGTAAGTGGCCTAGGTGCGTGTTAGGCTGGCGAAGGAATGCGGGGGGGTGGCGGGAGGCTCGCTGCTTCTGCGCCTTGCAACTGCGTAATGAAATCCAGGAGACCGACCTAAGCTTTGCACTCTCTGTCCTCTCTGTTTCGCAGGTATAATACTGTGAAAGCTCGAGTAGATACACCGTTTGTCTCTCCTGACCAAAAACGTAGATCCAAGGCGTGTGCCAGTGTCGTGTTCTGAAGTGGCTGGTAAAAGGCCTAGTTTAATTAGCTCAGAGAACGTCCGCTTCCAGTGTAGCAGCTAGTAATCGGAACCTTCTGTTCTAGGCATGTCTTCTTGAGCTTAAGACATCAAATTAATTTGGAAACATTAGAGCATTGTATAACGTACGCTAAGTTATTTGGCAAGGCAAGGATCTCGTATGGAGGAGCTGTGTACACCTACCTAGCAAGAGTACCTTCTGCATATTAGTTAAGTTATCGCTATCCCTACTTGTAGCTACAGTGATATGAGTTTTACTGGTGTTGGTATAAAGTTCTGTTTAACGATGCTTCAAATACTGACTTCTCTGAAGACTCCAAGTGTTCCCGAGAACTCGAAACTACAAAAATACACTTTGTCACAAGTTGAGGCTTGAATGAGTAAGAGAGAAAAGCATTAAAATTATAACACTTACTAAGGATTTTCTTTCTGTGATCTCTTACAGGAAGATTAAGAAGCACTGTGCGGAGCCATTCACTGAGTACTGGACATGCATTGACTATAGCAACTTGCAGGAGCTCCGTCGATGCCGAAAGCAGCAGGCAGTATTTGATAACTGTGTGCTGGAGAACTTGGGTTGGGTGAGACCTGATCTGGGAGAGCTCTCCAAGGTAAATTCATACCTTTTTGATGGGATAGCCAGATTCTTCCCTCCCTTCTTAGGGACGTTTTGTCCAGACCAGGTCTCAAACTCTTCTCCTGGTCAGAAGATGATTCATTAATTCAACCCTGGAAGCTTGTGGACTTTACTAGAAGTCAAGACTCTGTCAGCGTTCACCAAGGTCGCTTTCCCAGAAGACTTGCACTTTTCTTGGACAACACCATTTACTCTTACTTTTTTGCTTTTCCTAGCGCAGAGACCTTTCCTTTGGGAGTGAAGCTCACACACAAGTAGAACTACTCAGTAGTTATGAGTGAAATGCCCATCCCTCTGTGTTTTTGTTTTTTTTTAGTACTCTGGAGATAGGAGCTCTCATCAGATCAACAGTGTGTCCTTAGTGTCATTTGGTACTTCTTGGTAGTTCTTCCTTTAAGTTCTGACTCGATTTAGCTGTTCTGTTAAATGCTGTGGGAAGTCGTATCACTTCTTTTTTTCTTTCCAGGTTACAAAAGTGAAGACAGACCGTCCTATGCCTGAGAATGCCTATCACTCTAGACCTAGGCCAGAGCCAAATCCACCCATTGAAGGAGAGCTGAAGCCTTCTCCGTTAGGCAGTAGGCTCTTTTTCTGGTCCTGGTAAATTGGGCAGACTGTGCTGTGAACTTGAGTGCAAAGATGTATTACTTGCAAATGTAAATTGTCCGGTATGCGTTGGGTATAACTTTAATGATTAAAGAACCCCAAACTGTTCCATGGCTTAGTAGACTTCTTTAAACATACTCACACATCATAACAACTTTAAAAAAAAAAAAGTATTTCCCCGTTTTGCACAGCGTGCTCTGCAGTCATATAGCCCTTAGGACCATCTTAACACTAGTAGTGTCAGTTGCTTGGTAGCGCTCGTGCGAGATGTGTATAAATGTAGTCTGAGTCTTTGTTGACTGCTTCAAACAATCAAAAACTGGCATGAGACTTTATTTACTTACTGAGAACACTGTCACTTGGATCAAGGAAACCGAGAACAAACAAATCGTTAATGTCTTCCCTTAGTCTTGCAACTGATAATTGTGCATATTTTTTATTTTTTTTCAAAGGGACTCCTGTGTAGGTTTAACCTAAAATCTGTCTCGGAGCAAGGATTTAGTCTGAATTTGTGGCTTTTGCTAGGTACGAGGTCAGTACTGTTTCTGACATAAAGATCCTTGTTCTTCCCAGCTACTCGTTCCTCATGCAGCCAGGGTAGTGGCTTCTGTGGGTTGTTTGGGGTTTTTTCTTGGGGGTGGGGAACACAAGCTACTTCACCAGAAAAACTGCACTAAATTTTCAACACCTTTAAGGAAAAATCATCTCCTAAAGGATCCTCCTGTCCCATTATGCAGTGTGAGAAGGTGGCTTGTCTTCTGTCTCAAGGCCCTGACTTGGGTTTGGGGCAGGTCCTTCCCGTTGTTTTACTGTTATATTCTTTCTGATAGAGGAGTAAATCGGCTTTGTTTAATTTGTCTTTTCTACAACATCTCAAAGTTATATGCTTCATAGGAAGTAGATCTAGTCTTCCCTCCACTTCTACTCAATAGCTAGAACCTTATTATAAAGGACAGAAAAAATTAAATGACCTTGTGTTCACAAAGCCACGTGCAGTTCAGCTTGCTCTGGGCCAGACCGCGTAGCCTGAACTGTAGTAAAGACTTGAGTAGTGCTTTGCTCCTTGAGTAGCCTAGCCTTTATTAGGATCTGAAGATTTATTGTCTCCTTGTTTGGGGTAGGATTAAACTGCAATGGGTCTGTAGCTGCAGCATATGTTTCTGATCCACGGAGCTAGAGGGAAAATTGTATAACATTTATCTAAAAATAGCTCATACACTGTGTGGCTCATGGGTTCTTGCTACTTCCTGCTTGGGTGCGTTGACTGAAACTCCAAGCAGATGCTGCGGCATACACGTTTGCATTTTAATGTATATATTACAGCAGCTCCTTGTCTCAATCTGCGAGATGGTGTGCACCTTTGCAGTTTCTCCTCCCAGATCGCTGCTAGCGTTTCAGAGCAGCCACGCGTTACTGAAGAAAGATAACCTCTTTTCCGCAGAGATTGAAATTAGGACAAGCTTGAGGTCTAATTGCATTCAGCTGAGTGAGTGAAATGAGGTTTGGCCAAGTAGAGGATAAATTGTTCTGGGATGTTAACACGTGTCACATCTGATCTTTTGTTGCTGACCCACTCCAATAGCTAGGGAACCTTGCAGAAAGACTTTTTAGGTATTACTTACTATGTTTTGCTAATAACTTACTATTGTCAGCATAATGTATGAAACACTGCACTGCTGAACATCTGCTTTTGAATAAACAGGCATGGGCGTTCCAGTAGTCAGCCCCTAATCATAATTAAAGAGTATTTTTTCCCATTAAATTGCTTCTGAAAAGAATGACATGCATAAATAGGGGGGCAATTTTTTTAAACAGCCTTTTATGAACCCCACCCTTACGTTGGCTAGTAGTGTAAGCAAAAAAAAAAAAAAGGTGATTTATGCTGCAGCCTCAAAGGTTTACGATTGTTCATCTTTTTCATGACAGCTGAACCCGCTGCCTCTTGGGTCAGAGATGGTTGATGCAGTAATGATGCACTGACCACATTTAAAAGCCAGGATTAACTATCTGCTTGCCTAGGTTCCCTCTTCAGTTTCAAGCAGGAGTGGGCAGGTGAATGTACAAAAGAGAACAGCAGAGGAGGACAATGAAGGGATAAAGTCAAGTAGAATTCAGCTGTACTGTGAGCACTTCCTTCATTAACCTCTTGGAGATAATTGCTTCTTGTCTTTGTCTCTTGGCTGAGTCTCTGCGAAAGTGTTGCCGGAGGTCTGCTTCTCGGTGCTTCGAACGGTGCCTGTACGTAGATATTTCTGTTCAAAATAGTTCTGTGGCTTTACTCAAACATAGATGCCCCCTTTGGAACTGTAATGTTTTCTTGGAAACTTTAGAGCAAGGGAATGTCAAGATTGAGTAAAGACCATAAAAGTATTTTTGAGGAATGTATCTTGACATTTTTTTGGCAGATGGAGAGCAGACGCGTACAGATTCAGCGCAGATATTTTGCTGGCGATGTGAGAAGTGTTATTTCTTACGTTGTAGGCTCCTAGCTCTGCCAGAGCTTCTAATCACGTGTGTCAAATTAACAAAATGTTAAGCCCGTGTCATGGGTTAGATTAGGCAGAACCTGCTGCGTTCTTTCTGATTACGGATGGGAAGAGTAAAATCCTCGTGTAATTTCTGATCTCGGTAAGGTGGGAGCGTGTGTTTCTGGTGCAGCGGAATTGTCTGGCGCTGGCATGACAGCATCCTTCTGACGAGGAAGTCCCCCTCCGAGACACCTGGCAGTCTGACGTGCCCTGGTCTCAGATGCTTCTGCTTAACTCCCAAGGCAGAAGGGCTGGAGAAGGTGTACTGTTAGCCCAAAAGGCCGGGAGTCCCCTTGTAGCCACCAAACCTGAGCAAGCGGTGGGAAGTAATCGCTTTTATTTAACTCCTTGCGAGTTTCATAATTCATGTCGTGTTATCCGTATTATCCCTGCTAAACGAGAGACCCCCCGGAGTCAGTTCAGGTGGAACCAGCCTTGCCAGAGGTTGTAAGCTGAGGTCGGCTGGTGCAAAAACCATTCACGTACCTCTCTTCCCCTGCCTTCGATTGCGGTATGGTTCCAGATGGATAAATAAAGTCATTCTCCCCCACGCACACCATAAGAAAAACCTGCAGCTTTATACCAAGGATTCGTAATTTTAAGGAACCTTTACCTTCCAAACAAGGATCCTCCTACAAAGCCAGAGAAGAAATTTGCAGCTTGGGATAACTTTGTAAAATCCTTCTGAAAGCTTGCTGCGTACTCTGGTACTAGAAGCGTTTTGAAACTAGAATCCTTCTGGATATTAATCGGAGATTTAAGACTCCCTCTTGTGGCTGCATTAAGCTGATCTTGGGAATCTGCGGGAAGGTTTTGCCATCATGAAAGTCCTACGGCTACTTCAGTACTGCTAATAGAAATTGGTTAGGTCTTTTGTCTCTGCTGCAAAACCCACTTGAACATTGTCTCAACTTGATTTTTCCTACGTGTGAAAACTCTTGAATTCAGCATGAAATGAGAAGAGGAAGAAAAATGGTTTGAAAACGTTCTGATTGTCTCAATCACATTTGATGTGACTGAAGGAAGTTAAAGCTGAGCCAAAGCAGGTGGAGGTGGTTGGGAAATCCCAGTGTAGATTATATTTGCTCCTCTGAATGCAGAAGGGGGCTGTCCCCGGTGCTGCCGAGAACAGGACGATTCTGAGCCCGCGGGGCCGGTGCCAGCAGTGCGACAGGCAAACGTGGGAAGCGGGTTTATCGCAATATTTAACTTAATGTGAAAGCACATTATTTTTTTATTAGGTATAGACCTGACCTTACCGAATGGTGTTAATAATGTAACCGTGCCCTTCTGCCAATAGTTTTATGGTTATGGTTTTCCGTGTTAGCCCTTCTAGCTGGGGACTTGATCCGAGTCTGCTCTAAGACACCTGCATGGTTGAGTGTGGTACAAACAGTACTTTGGCAAAGAGAGATCTGAGAAAATACAGAAGAGCAAACTAGAGCAGAGAGCCTGTAGCGTTATTTGGGATATTAAGGCAGTCAGTCAGCCCGGCAAGCAGAAGCAGATGCCGAAAGGGGGGTGGCTCCCAGACCCCAAGGGCAGGTCAGCGGCACAGCTCGCTCGGTGGTGCAGGAGTCATTCCCGGCTTTGGTTTCTTTCTGTTTCGATCACAAGTTTCTCCGCTCCCTTACGTGTGTTACAAAAGCTTTGGCAAGCCTAGCGCATGCATGGGTGCAGGTTCCTCTTGCGCGTGAGGTCTGTGCTTGAGGAGAGCAATGCAGCGGGAGCCGGCAGCGAGGAGAGCTGTGCTGGCTGTGTGCTCCGGGTCTGCCCGGCTGGCCGAGAGCTGCTCCAGGCTATCAGGGCTGGGACAGAAGCAGAAGGCTGTGGGACGTGGAGAGCTTTGCTGTACCTGAGTCGATCCAGGAACGAGGGCTCAAAGAAAAGAAATGAGAGCATTTAATAAGGTAAAAGCTCTTCTGTCTTGCCTGCATCCCAAGCATCTCTCCACTGCTGCTGCCCTCGCTGCCTGCGAAATAGTTTAGATCACGTTTGTCTCTTGCAGATGCCTGAACAAAAGGATTCCAACCTGTGTGTTCCCGTGCTCTTGGCTGGGCTGGCAAACGCAGATGGTTCAAGCGAGCGTTTCGTTCACGCTGTGTTCTGCAGCACAAAATGGCAAACAGCTTTCCCTGTTTTGATAGGGTTTAAATTAATTTCTCCCTTCACACCAGGGGAAATGAGGGCTGGGAAGAACGGCCATGCCCGTTGCTTTGTTAAGCTCGGCTTTGGCTCCGATTCTGGCACCAAGAATGGAAATAAAATACAGGGAAGGGGAGCTTTATAAAAGAGCTATGGGTCTGCTCCCAAGTTGATAGGTTAAACCGCACAAAACACTGACTCTGAGGCACTGCTCTAATGTTTGTAAAATCAGCATGGCAGCTCTGTTAAGGGCTATGAGTCACCCCGAGGGTGGTTCAGCTCTTTATGAGTAGTAGCACAGCCTTCTGCTTCCATGCAAACGGGAGCGAGAATTTTAATGGAGTCAGAATTACCCCTTTGGTTAGAGCACCGTCTGACCTCTGCTTTGTTCTCGCTGCCTCCCGTTTACAGCTGCGGGGAGAGTGGAACCCGACCCATCTTTGTCTGGGAGAGGAGGACTGGATGGAGCCCTTAAACGTGAATCACATCGATTGTAACCGTCCCCCTCGCAACTGCCCCTCCTGTCCCCGGCCCGCGGCTCTCTCCGGGCTCCTGCGTCCGAGCTCTGCCCGGTTGCTCCTGCGGGACGCGGTCAGGTGTGGCCCGACTTGGCTTTCGTCGTCAGGAAGCCGCTGACAGCAGGCCTGACCCTGGCCATGTGCACGCAGCGGGAGGCTCTGCCCGTCCCCAGGCGCGGCCGCGGCGCTCGTGGCAAGCCTGCGCTCCAGGCTAAACAGAGGAAGGTGAGGGTCAGCGGCAGAGAGCTCTGCCCAAGACTCAGGAAGCACATTTTGGCAGAGGAAAGAAATACAATACAAGCAGGGAGGGAGACTCAGCTTCCATCCAAGCCCCTCCAAGAAGCTTTTGGCTCCTTACAGTTGCCAGAGTCTTTACTATCAGTTATTGGGCTCTTTATTGTTACAGGCTTTCATGTGTTTGTTTTCTGTCTTTTACACCGGTGCGTTGCAGGGGGGAAAGAACGGGAGTAACGCGGGCGGGAGGGTAGAGCCCTGCATGGGGGACAGGCAGCCCGGCTTCCCTTTCCTGCCTGTCACTATCTCATTGTGTGGCCTTGGGGCATGTCACTTCCCTCTCTGCCCTGGCTCCTCTGCGATGGGCTGGTTCCACCCAACAGAGCGCTCTGCTTGTTTACTCGTCTTTGTCCTTGTGAAGTGCCTTAGGAGGAATCCTGGGGGAAGCTCTGCCTGGCCACGGCAGGCACAGACCCATGGCTCGAGGGGAGCCGCAGAGCACAGCCCCACGGCTCGAGGGGAGCCGCAGAGCGAGCAGTAGGAGCGACGGGTGTGCGGGTGGGGAGAGCAGTGGCGGGCCCATCGCCATACCCTCGCCGCTCGGTCCAGCTGCCTGCTCTTTGAAATGCCTTCCTTCACGGGCTCTGCCCTCTGTAAGCACCCCGGCAGGCAGATGTGATCGGGAAGGCAGTTGGAGATGTTCCCCCGCTGCCTGAGGGATGGAAGATGAGAAGCATCACTCCGAGCAGTCTTGGAGGGGTATTCCCCAACGCTGAACGCCACGGGTCTCTCCTGCCTCTCCGAGCTCGCAAGGACAGCACCCTGCTTTCAGCCCCCAGCCGTTCTTTGCGGCGGTGGCAGTGCAGCGTGTGGGAGCGGCTGCGCGCAGGCGGCCGAGGAGCAAGGGAGGTGGTTACAGGAGCGAAAGTCCCCAAAACAGATGTAGCGCCAGCGCGCAGTGCTTGTCCTTGCAAACCCAGCTCTGCTCCCCATCATCGCTTGCTCGGAGCCTTTGTTTCTTCTAACCATGAGTGAAACCAGTTGTGGGATGTTGTTCAGGGCATGACATAATCTGAGTCTGTGACTCCGCTGGAGGAATCCTTTTGAAGATTTACTAGTCTGGCTAATTACAATAAAACTATGAAGGTGCTGCACTCGAAATGATTAACAGCTAGTAAGTGGAGGTTTCTGCTTTCTTGTGCTCTTTGCTAGGAGACAAACCAGAGCAATTCTGGCTACGTCAGTGGCGTTCTCTTTCAGGAGGGAGGTCTGTCAGAGGCACGCTAACACATTTCCACAAAGCCACTGTCCGTCTCTGTGTTGCTGGTAGCAGATCATTTGATTAAAAATCTAAGTCGCTTCCTTGCTCCTTTCTCTGCAGTTTGCCTTTCTGCGTTTCGCTAAGCTCGAGCAGTGACAATAGCCTGCAGGATTTATTTGCTGTTTGTTGACATTTTCACTCTCTGATGCGCATCCTTATGTTACTCTGTAGAGTTCAGCTTGTGTCAACCACAGAGGGATCGTCTGAGGAAAGGCAGCGTTAGCTGGAAATGCCCCTTCCACCTGCGATCCCGCTCAAAATGCCCATATTAACAATACACTTAAAATCTGATTTTTAATATCTGCCAGACGTAGTCCCACTGAGCTGTTATTGTCCTTAAAGTATGTGTTTGCTACCCATTCCAGCACCTTTATCATATTTTTGAGAGGACGTGCCATTACGTGTCATCTGTCATAAGTCCGTAGCATCTCATTCTCTGCAGCCCGCAGCTCTGCCACCTCTCAGCGTTCCAGCAAACCTGCGCGCTGCCGCCTTACCTGGTCGTCTCCTTTTGATCTGCAAGGGCTGCCCCCCTGCAGTCGTAGCTGGGGTCACACAGGTCGGCGTCACACCAACAGCTTTGGCACCCACGGCTCATCGGTGACATTCCGTGCGCTTAAATAGAAGCCGTGAGGTGTGAGCGTATAGGCACGGGGAAGCGATGAGAGGGGGCTCTGGGCTAAGCTGACGCCAGCGTGACACCCACAAGACTCCAAAGCCACTGCGGACCTCGATAACATCAAGTCCTGTCTTGGGGTTTCTTTCAGCCGTCGCAGGGCAACTGCCCCGTGGATCTAGGGGGGAGAAAGGCCCAAGCCCCACGAGCGCCGCTGGAGCCCCGTGTCCACCTGTCTCCAGCATTTCCAGAGCACCGGCAGCTCCCGAGGAGCAACCAGAGCTACTGGGTCCTGGCCCTGGGCCGAGCCCCTTGGCGGGATGTGGGTGGCTGGGCCCCGGCGTGGCAGGCAAAGTGCTGTCAGAACAAAACTGAATTGAAGTGATTCTTTTCCTCTCCCCTTGGCCTGCGAGGAAACCTTTTTCCATTTACTATAAAACATGGTCCTTAACAGTGCTGAAGTGTTCTACGTATTTTAAATAAACATGAGTGGATTTGAGCCCAGGAGGACATGAAAGAATGCAGCATTTGCGGGGTACCAGCCCGGCACACATGTCAGCAATTTGGCTGCCTTGTGTACTTTGGCTTTTAAAAAAGCATTTAAAAGTAAACAAATGAAGGAAAATCTGGCAGCTGGATTTCAAAGTAAATTGCTTTCAGCTGATATACCCCATTTCCAACTTGCTTGGGTAGTATCAAGCCATACACATCCAGCGAGAAGAGCGAGCGGCCAAGGAGAAGAGCGGGGGCGGGAGGGAGAACAAAAGCAGGGAAGTTCTGTGGATTTAATTCTTCCATTTCCTTCCTTTGCACCAAACACTCCCTGCCTGTCAGTGCCCTCGTGTCAGACAGGCAGGTTAATGCTTCAGACAGCAAACTATGCTCCATCTTCTCTCAGCCCTTGTTCTGCCAGGCTCTGGCTCCCTTCCATCAGGCCTGGAGCAGGGATGGGATGGGGTGGGATGGGGTGGGATGGGATGGGGATGGCATGGGATGGGATGGGATGGGATGGGAGTAGCATCCATGGGACAGCGTTAGCTGGCAAAGAGCTGAGCCTTATGCTCAGCTGTGACCAGGAGCAGTGCTTGAGCGGCTCCATCAAACCCTCATCCCTATTTTGCTGCCCCGCCGAGCGTAGGGAGAGCCCGTCCCAGAGCCCCAAGCCCCATAGACCAGCAGGATGAATCCGTCCCTCGAGGGGTCTGCGCAGGCGTGGGCTGGGGCGCTGCTCCCCCGGGACTGCCAGCCCGGGGAGGGCATCACCCCTCCGCCGGCGGAGGGAAGCTGAACTGGAAATGGCAGAGATAACACAGTCATTAGAGGATCGCGGGCTGTGGCGAGGCCCCGCTCCGGAAGGGCCTGGTGCGTCCCCCGAAGGAGGAGACTCAGCAAATGCTGACAGATAATAACAAGGTCCCAGGCTGGACAAAGAGGGGAGGTTGCTGAGGTCATGCTTTGGCTCAGCTTTGAGCTCCTTCTGCTTTGACTTGTGTTTCCTCAAGTTTATAAAACTTTCTGTGGGTTGGTTCAGTGGAAAGAGCAGAGGAAACTGGTGGGTCTTAAATCCTGGCGGCATGGGGCCGGGGCAGGGCTGCTCTGAGCCCTCCAGCAGACCCTGCACGCACCGAAGGTGTTCCCCGGGGCTGTGAGCGGTGCATGCCGCGAGCTCGGGGCGAGGGCAGCAGCCGTCAAGTGTCCCTTAGGGGCTTCCAGCAGTGGCACAAGCTCCTGCTGCGGCATGGGAGCGCCCGGGGATGCGATCCTGCGGGCAGGGCTGCCCTGGCCTCAGCACCCCTGCAGAGCCCGACCGACCTGCGCAGAGCACGGAAAGCCCTGAGGCGGCCTCGGTGCGAGCGCGGTGGCTCGTGGCCCCGCGGGGCAGTGCGTACAGCCGGTGGGACCTGCCATTTCTCCCTGCACGGGGAGCCATGGCGTTTGTCCCTTCCTTTGGGAACCGAGGCTGTGCAGCAGGCGATGCCACGCTGGCAGCGTGCCGCAGTGCCGCCCCGGTGCTGCGGTGCCCCTCGAGCACCCGCGAGCCGGGGAGGGAGGCAGGCAGCGGCAAAGGAGGCAGTGTCCCTGCGCAGTGCTCGGCTCCCTGCACCTCGCTGCGAGAGCCAGCTCCGCTCCCCAGCCATGCTTGTGGCTGCGGACACGGCTCTATGCAGCGCTCTGTGCAAGGGAGCAATTAATTAGAATGACCCGCTCTGATGGCTTTTCTCCTCCCTGTAACTCAGCAAGTGAGCTCCCTTCCTGGCTCAGGGCTAAACCTCTCAGCTCCTGGCAGCGCAGAGGCGCTGCCAGCTGTAACCTGCAAGGCGAAACCTTCTGGGTGAGCAACGCAGAAGGCAGCCGGGGCGCAGGCGGCGTCCTCGGCACACGCTGCCGTGAGCGAAGCCAGCGGGGCTGGCTGCGCCCGCGCTCCGGTACGGCGCTCATTATCCCTTGGCACCGGAGCGCCCTGGCACTGGTGCCGGGAGCTGGCAGCGCCCGCACGCACCTGCCAGCACCAGCGAGCTCACCGGCAATTTCTTGGCCGTCATTAACGTGATGGAAAGTAATTTTTTGTGCCCTTTCCCCTGTGCCACCCACACGAGTTCCAGCACCCTGCCCTGGCCGGTGGGTGTGCCGGAGGAGGCCTGCCCACCCTGGAAAACCTGTGCCGGGAAGAGGCCACAGGGCATAATGCAGAAGAATCTTCCAATTTCTTTAATTTTTTTTAAGACAGTTGGCTCCCGCCTGGTCCCCATGTTTAGCAGACAGGGCCGCTGAGCTTTGCTTTGTCTTGTGAGGCGTGCCTGCACCCTCCAGGTCCTGCCAGCTTTTAATCACTCCCTGGAGGTTATTTTTGAGAGCCAAGCAGCCGAGCGGGGCCCCCACCCCATCTCCCACGAGCCGCAGGGCACAGGATCTCCTCCACACTGGCACCGTGGCTCTGGGAAGCTCGGTGTCCCCGCGGTACATGCTCCCCGGGGACCGCTTTGCTTTGCCTCCTTCACGTGGGGCACGCGCTCTCCCTGCCCGGCTTTCGCTGCTTGCTCCAGCTGAAGCAGAACGTGGAGGTAAACCACCTTCGCATCCTCCACGCCAGAGGGTTGTGGTTGGTCCCGAAGCGCCGACGGGCAAAGGCAGCTGTAGATGGGTAGATGGAGGAGATTGGGAACCGAAATCCCTGAGGTGGGGTTGATGCGAATCAGTGTGGACGTCTCCAGCTGGTCCGACCGCTCCGGGTCCTTCACTGGTGACGGAGGTCAGACAAATACCTCCGGAGCAGCCAAGGGGTTGATGTCTCTCCTTCAGGGGTTTCACCCAGGAGCTGGTGCAAGGGCGGCATCGGATCTGGCTGAGCCGCCCCATCACTGTCTGGAGGTGCCGGCGTGCAGCGGGGGAGCAAGACCCCAGGGCCAAACAGCAGCAGGGGGTTCCCGCTGGCTCCCACCACCAGCCCCCCCCAGCAGGGCTCGGGGGCAGCCCCGCGCCGGCCACGGGGCTCGCGGGAAAGCGGCTGCAATGACGGAGGACTCTGGATGCGGGCACACGCTGCTCGGGCCGGGCACCTCGTGCGGGCAGGGGGCTGGGGAGGCTGCCCCTGCGCTGGGGGCTCCGGGGAAGGGGTGGCACAGAGGACTTGCTCCGTGCGGGATAGCGGCTGCGGGCATGAGGTGGGGAACATGGCAGGATGGAAACAACCCCCAGCGAAGACGGTTGCTCTGGATGTCCCTGTGATTAACGGGAAGAATATGTAAATGTATATGGCCGTTGCCATAGCTACAGCAGGAATCCTGCCTGGTGCTGGGGAAGGCAGAGCCCCCGGCCCAGCCTGGGCCAGGATTTGCATTCCCGGTGCAGCGGCACCCCACGAACCCCACGGCGCTGGCACGGGAGCGGCTGGGCTGTGCCAACCCCTGTGCCACCACCACATCCCCAGCACACCGTCCCGCAGCCACCGGCTGCTGCACGGCAGCATCACCCTGGGGCGCTGCAGCCTCTCACGAAGACGGGGGCACCCCCAGCCTGGTCTCGGGGTCCCCAGGGAGAAAACACCCTCATGGGAGGGCTGTCCCTCGGGTGCCACAGGCAGCTCTCGTCATGCCGCAGCAGAAAGCTGGGTGCAACTGGGCGATGGATGGGGAATGCCCAGCATGCCCATGGCCCTCCTGCTCCAGGGGCACCAAGCCCCCAGGACCACTCAGCCCACCTCGCAGCAGGCCAAGGGGAAGCCCTTCCCAGCAGCTCATTTCTGGCTGATCCTATAAAGCTGGGAGGGAAAAGGGGCTTCCCTTGCACGGAGCCTGCGGAGCTGCCCCGTTTGCCCGTGGCTCTGGTGAGTGCGGTGGGTTGCAGGGGGGCGGGTTGTGCTGGGCTGCGGCACTCACCAGTGTGGCTGTCGTGAGCCGTGGCAGGAGCCATCGTCTCTTGGAGGGCATCGCGTGCGCCGTTGGCAAGCGCTTGTGCCCACGCGCCAGCCCCGTCCCCTGGGACGTGCCGGTGTCTGCAGCCGGAGGGTGAGGGTGAAACCCACTGGCGTTCAAGCGCCCAGACCCAAAGAGTTCCTGGTTACCTGTTGTTTGCGGATCTCCTTCCCGCCGCGGGATGAGCAAAGGGGTTTTAAAACTCCGTAGAACCGACCGATTACTCCTACAAGCTGAGAAACGTGGGAGGGGTGAGAACCGAGCCTGTACCTGGTGTAACTCGCACCGCGGATGGCGTTGTCAGACCGCGGCCCTTCTGGCGATGAGAGTCGCTCAGGGATGGGTTTCATGCCGAAAACATTAATTTTCACGTTTATCCTCAAACTATTTTGCAAGCCCGACTTGACGCGAGAGCGTGGATTGCTGCTCCCAACCCAGAGCCCCTCCAGGTGTGGAGGGTGGGGGCGGGCAGGGACCCTGGGGTGCCAGCTCGGCCCAGGGCTGCTCCTGCGCTGGCTGCAGCCCCTCCTGAGGGCAGCGGGGGTGCTGGGACCCCCAGTCCTGCCGCCCCCCCGGCCCGCCCCAGGTTTCTCCACTGTCCAAGGGCTTGGCTGTTACCGATGGCAGGCGTTCGCGGCCGGGCTCTCTGTCTGCTATTTCCTTATAATTTAAGAGCCTTCCTCACATTAATCTTTTTATTTTTATTTTGACAAATGTATATTTCCAGGAAGTTGCTGAGGTCAAAGCAGCATCTGTTGCTTGTTATTTTGGGGGATGCAGAGGGTCTTTGTGAGGGTTTCCAAAGCAACAAGGAATTAAGTGGTTTGTAAAGTGGAGCGCAGGAATGAGGAGCGGGCTGGGGCTTCCCGAAAGGCAGCTGAAGATGCTGATGAAAATCAGATCAGCTTGCCTCTATTTTCTTGGAAAACTAATCTATTTTTCTTGTACGACTGTCAGCCCAACTCCCGTATTTCGAGCGCTTGGCCGCCGCAAGCTCCGTGTTTCGGCACTGGGATTAGCGTGGCCCCGGTCAGGCGTGCGCTCCCTGGGTCCGCGCCGTGACGGCCGGGAGGATGCGGGCTGTGCGGGACGGGACGGGACCGGAGCAAAGCTTTGGGAGCAGCAGTGGAGGTCCCCTGGTGAGGATCTGGCTGGGGACACAGGCCGGAGACCCCCAGGATGGGGACCCCCCCCCTGCCCCGGGAAGGTCCCTCACCCCCAAAACAGCACCGTGCGCTGCCCAGCACACACCCCATGGGGGGCCCGCGGCAAAAGCTGCTTTTTCTTTCAAAACAACCCAAGGAGGGTCCGGTGCCAAGGCGAGGGCTGCGAGGAGCCCAGGAGATTTATCACTGAGGAAATACTTTCTCCAGCGAGGGCCGACGGCCGCAGCAGGAACAATGGGAGATTCGCAACGTGAACAAAGCTGATTTCGTTCTTCTTTTTATCAATGCGTTTTCCTTGCGGAGCCTCCCTTCCTGGAAGTGGGAGATGCAGCTTCCCCCGCACGCTGGCTGTGTAATCAGCAGGAATGGCCATATCCTGGCTGGGAAGCGAGCTGTGAAACGCTGTCGCCCGCCGTGATTTATGGGCCCGTGGCAGCGGCCAGCAGCAGGGCTGGCCCGGGGACAAGGTGCCAGGGCGCGTGCAATATCCACGTATTCTTTCTCCTCCTCGCCGCGTCCCCGGGGAGCTGCCAGAGGAAGTTAATGGATTGGACACACACGTTCCACTTGATTTTTATTTTTTTATTGCCATGTCTTTCCAAACGCCTTTAGCAGACGCGCAAGCACAATGGGCCGGGCGGTGAGCGTCCCGGGCGGGCGGGCAGCGGGGCAGCAGCCCGCCTGGAAAGGTCAATGCAGACAGCGTTTGCTCTGGGACATGGGGACAGCCTGTCCTGAGCGGGTATCGTCCTTCCCCGCCGGGGAGCTCAGCACCGGCTCATTGCTGCGGAGGGGCAGAGTTAAGGTGACTCCAGCTCCTCTGCGGTGCTGGCCACAGCCTCGGGCCACGGGGTTCTTGGCACCCGGCGGAGGCAGCTGGCGCTGAGCAGGTTTCTCGCCGTGCCCAGAGCTGTAACGTCCTTCCCGGGGGGTTCACGGGTGCGAAAGCAGCCGGTTTTGCTCCCGGGCCCGCGCTCCTGCCATACCGCATTATGCAATCCTCACCCGATACCGGGAATATGAAATAATTATTCCAAGTGATCAGATTTTAATTATGCAACACAGAGGATGATTATTGTACGCCAAATTGGTGCCGAGTGCTTAGTTATGTATATGCCAAATTTAGTCTATACTATTATACCCAGTGGGTGGCCGTAGACAATCAGGAAGTAATTAGTTTTGCTGGAGGTTGTTCGCCTGCCTGGTTCGCTGTGCTGTCTGGGGAGCGTCTTGCTGCGCTCTGTGAATACCGCGGGCTTTGAGTTCAATACCATCTTTTTGTGACAAGCTAATAAGCTGTCTGCATGGCGGCCTGTAATTAGCGCTGTCGATATTCATTTGGAAACGGAGACCGCGCGCTGAGCGGCTCCACCGACAGCGCTTCCCTTTGTCGAGGCTCTCGGCTGGTCCCTCCTCGCCTCGGAGGAGCGGCGATGGGCGCGGAGGGATGGGGATGCGGCTGGGTGCTGGGTACGCTCGCGTGTTTGCGGCGCCCTTGGGTCCCCACCGAGGAAAGCACCCAGCCATGAGAGGGTTGAGCCCCTGAGAGCGAAACCTGCCCTCCTGCCATGCCAGCCTGGCCCGGTCCATCGTGGGGGAGCCGCCGTTGCCCCCGGGAGTGGGGTGTTCCCAGGTGCCTTGTCCTGTGGTGCCGGCCGGGAAAGCTGAGCCGGTGTGGGGGAGCCGGGGACGTGCGGGGGGCTTTGGCCGGTGTGGCTGTCCCCTCCCCAGAGCCGTGGGCTGCTCTCCCCAGGGAGCCTCGAGCGTCGCAGCGGGGTACCAAGGTGCTGCCTGGTTGCACCTTTCCAAGGCGGCCTGATCCTGCCGGGTCCGGGCTCGTCTGCTGGGGTCTCGCACGCAGAGCTGCCGGAGGGCCTGGGGGGACACCGGGGCTCTGTCCCCCGGGGGTGCTGTGTGCCGCCGGCCAGTGCGCTGGGGCACCGGGAACCGGCCGCCTCTGCGGGAACGGCCCGGCTCTGCCGGGCGGGAATTGTCTGAAGTACGGAGCAACTTTTACCTCTGTTACACAAAGGAAACTTTCCTCCTCTTTTTGTTGGAGATGCTCACTCCATTGAGATGATTGGCATACTGGAGAGCTGAGAAACTAAATTGTTTATACACTAATGAATAGAAGCTTGATTGCAAGATCCTGTTTGGAAAATTATAGTGCTGAATTGAAGCCGTACAATTACATCCAAAATGCTGCATATTCATTTCATCTGCTTTGCATAGAGATTAACAAGCGAGCCCTAAAGCAGACTCTGAAATTAAAGCTAACACCAGATTTAGTCACAGGTTACAAACTAAATGGCATTGTTTGATGGATATGAATCTTTACCACCTGCCTGCCTGATGATTGCTAGCAGCTTACCAGACAGCAAAGGAAAAAGTTTCTTCCCATGAAGGAAGCATAATAAGACGCTGGGCTGGAAGTGCCCCCTCCCCACGCAGGCAGCCCCCCCAGGCAGATGTCTGCGGTGGGCCTGGGGAAAGGGCTCCCCGCTCCGTCATGCTGGAGGCTGCATCCGCTCCGTGGAGGGATGGAGAGTGGCCCCGAGACCCCCGCAGAGGTGCTGGGTCCATCCAACCCCCAGGGCTGGGCTGGGTCCCCCCAGCCGGGGCCACCCTCCCTCCAGGGGCTGTGTGGGGAGATGGTCTTGTGGGGTCCCCATCCGTCCTGGAGCCTCTGTGCTGAATCACTCATGGGTTCCTTCCCCTCCTTGGAGGGGCTGTGGAGGGTGGGGGGCTCTTGCCGCTCTTGGGGGCTGTGGGCAGCCGCTGTGGGGCCCCGGCACGTGGCTGGTCCCGTCCCATCCCGCAGCATCAGGCCTTGCTGCCCGCCTGCGATCCACCTCCACCCGCAGTGCTCCCACCCTGCGTGCCGAGGCTGGGCTCGGTTTGGGGGCCAAATTATTTCAGGAGGAGAAACAAGGGCAGGAGAGGGCAACGGGTGTGCGTGGGAGGCAGGGTCCTGCCCGGGGGCTGTGGTGGGCGGCAGCGTTGGGTGCCACGCAGCATGATGCAGGGGCTGCTTTGGACACGGTCCCCATCCGTGATCGAGGAACCCGTCCCCTGCGCGGCGTCACGCGTGGGGCCGCAGGACGGCCTGCCGGCTCCGGCACTCCGAGGGGGAGCAAGTGGGGCCGCGGCCGGGCAGGCAGCAGGCTGGTAGCTCAGGGCAGCCTTGGTTCCCAGCAGGGACCTCGCTGCTTTGGGAATACCTGGGAGGGTCCCCAATCCGCACCTGGGGACAGCGGCTTGGGGCTCCCCGCGTGCGGGCACCGGCGGGGCAGAGACCACAACACGTGGCAAATCGGACACCTTTATTTTCTTTTTTTCTTTAAAAGTCAGTTACCAAACTGCAGCGTACTTTATTCCTACGGACGGGCTGGTCTGTCTCTACCACACTATGGGACAGCCCAGCCACAGCTTTGCAAGCCCCCAGGCCCGGTCACGGGTGGTGATGCTGCCAGCCCTCGCCTGGCTCTTCCCGGCCAGCTCCGGCGTTGCCGCAGGTAGCTCTGGGGTGCGTGTCCTCTCAGCCCCTCATGGGAGCGGCGCGGTGCCAGGAGCAGGCAGCATGGCTGCTCCGAGTCTCCATTGCTGCTCGACACTTCCCCATCTCGACCCTCCAACACTTTCCCAATGCCCTCTTGCAAACAGCCGAGGTAGACGAGCATCTCCTCGGGTCCTTCCCCAAACCCGCCTGGATGAAGAGGGACGTGCAGCACCACCGGGGCCTTGCCTCGGCCCTTCACCCAGGGCTGGGCTTCTTCCTTAAACCGTAACTCATCCCGGGACATCCACACTTCCCAAACCACGCCATTACACCCTAAAATCAGCGCAACGGAGCAGCCTCCTGCCCGCAGCCAGCAGCTGCTCAGAGGCACAGGAGGGCTCTCCCACCCTGACCCCAAGACGCAGGGTGCACCCTCCCTCTGGGGGGGGCACCCACCACAGCAGTGGGCTCCCAGGGCCAGCCCAGCACCCAATTAGTGGCCTCTGGAAGGGGGGTGGCCCCAGCCTGTGCGGGCAGTGGGTGCCAGGGTGTGGGAAAAGGCACCTGTGTGGGGAGGCAGTGGTGGCTTTGCCATGTGGGGACACGGCGATGGGGCTGCTGTCCCCAGAAGCAGAGCTGGGCACAGCGTGGCACTGGCGGACACAGGCTGCCCTGGAGAGACCCGTCCCGTGGCAGCCTGGCACCACCTCGGGGAGCCGGGCAGGGGAACGGCACCGCGGCTGTGCCACACGGCCCCGCTCGCACCGCTGCCGCGGGTGGCAACAGACGGACTGGGCTGGTGACAGCAGCCTCCCGTACGGGTGTTCACAGTCCTGTGCCATGCCGTGCCCCAGCCTGGGGGCTCCCATCGCTCTGCTCCTGGGGCTGTCTCTGCCACAGAGCATCCCGTGGGGAATGGCGGCTGGGCGGGAATCTCCCCGTGGCAAGTCAAACCGGCGCCATCCCCGTCCAGCGTGTCCTGGCCCTCAGCAGTGCCAGCTCCTCGCCCTCCCGAGCTGCCCGGCAGGTGACGGCAATGGCACGTACCCTGCCGAGGGCTGGGAGAGGCACCCATCTGCTGCAGGAAGGCTGGGGCTGGTGTGGGGCTGCCTGCAGCCACCTGGCCAGCAGAAGGGATGTAGTGATGAATGTGAAAGGTGCCTCTGCCAGGCAGCGGCAGAGCGAGCTGCCGGGAGGCAGGGACCCCGTGCAGCACCCCTGGCTGTGTGAGCGGGGACAGGGCAGGCAGCAGACGGGAGGACGGGGCAGCAGGAAGGCAGTGTGAGCTGGTGCAGACTGAGGGCAGGGGCTGGCCAGGTCGCATCCTGTGCGGCAGCCCCACGCGTGGTGGGGGGAGCTGCTGTGTGGGATGGGGACAGGAAAGGGACCTGCCTTCCAGCCTGGGCACAGGGGCCCCCAACCAGCGTGGGCTGGTGGAGCAGCGTGGACGGAGCTGCTGGGACTGCCTGCCAGCCAGCTGCCACCTACTGCGGTCCCACTAAGAGGGGACCCTGCTGGGCCCCACGGCAGCGTCCAGCTCTGGTTCAAGCAGCTCATCTTCTGAGAAGCTGATGTGCAAGCAGGTGTCATCCGCAGGGGAGAAGGGCAGCACGCTGTTCGTGGGGCTGGCCAGGGTGGCCAAGTCCTTGGCCAGGGCCTCGCTGGCTGCAGGGTCACGGACGCTGGCCAGGGGGGACATCTGCCCGCTCTCTCCAGTCCTGTCCTTGCCCAGAGCGCGCTGGCAGGTCCCGGCAGGGACGGGCTCTGTGCTGGAGGCAGCGCTCCGTGCGGGAGTCCTTGCCTCGGGGTCCAAGAGGGTGAGCGAGCTGGCAGCGATGCTGGTGAGGCTGGAGATGCTGGGGCTGGGCAAGCTCATGTGGGCAGCGCTCTCGGGCTTCACCTCCACTTCCAGGCTCGGGGAGGTCTTGCTTGACCTTTTCCGTAGGATGGGTGGTGGCGGGTTGAGCTTGGGAATGGGCTGCTGCCGCCTGCGAAGCAAAAGCAGAGAGGAGGTGACGGGCAAGTACCTACCTGCATGGGGGACTTGGGCTGGCTGACCCAGGCTCCCCAGAAGACCTTTGCTGGGTCCCATCAGAGCAACCCATCACCTGCAAACGCTGGAGCTGGGGTGAAGTGTTGTGGCAGTGACCATTTCACGGCAGGGGGACAGGCACAGGGCAGGCAGCAACCCCACAGGGGTGCACGGTGGGTTCCTTGCCCCAGTTTATTGCACCTGAGCCAGTGCACAGCCCCTGGGCTTGCCTGTCCCTGTCCCTGCATGCCCGGAGCACAGCCCTTCCTCCCCAGCCCCTGCCGCGGGCTCTGCGGCTGTGAGCCCTCTGAAACATGGCCTGTGCAGTGGGAGCCCTGCCGTGGCGGCAGCGAGGAGCGGGAGGGTCTGCTTGG
The DNA here is from genome assembly GCA_013400875.1 of Anhinga rufa. Lineage (NCBI taxonomy): Eukaryota > Metazoa > Chordata > Aves > Suliformes > Anhingidae > Anhinga > Anhinga rufa. Next base: position 34,292 of record VZTV01079380.1, read on the forward strand.
GGTGTTCCCGCTGCAGCCGGCGGGAGACGGAGGGGCCACATCCTACCTGTCGTCATCCCCTCTGTCCATGTCGTCCGCCTTCTGCCGGCCGCTCCCGTTGAGCAGCGCGAACTCGCTAACTTCGGAGCCCTCCACACGCCGGCTGAGCCCGTCCTGCCCCTCCAGCACAGCTAGGCACTCGTCCCCTTCCTTGCTGCCGTAGCGGTGGCGGCCCCTCTCCAGGCTGATGAGGTTGAGGTAGGAGTCCCCGGGGCCCAGGGCTGGCAGCGAGCCGGGAGCCACGGGGCTGCCCAGGATGCTGGCGGGGGTGGAGGTGGACGGCAGGTGGACGTCCAGGCTGTAGTGGTTCTTCAGGTTCAGGGAGAGGGACTGAGCCAGGGACAGGTTTTGCAAGGAGCGGTCAACTGGCGAGAGAGAGACAAGGGGCATGTGAAGAGCTGGGGACCTCCAACCCAGCTGGTCCCCTGGACCGCAAAGGGTGCGGAGATGATCCAAAGACCCCCAGAGCCTGCTGGGCTTGTACTGGGAGCATCCCAGCTGCTTCCCAGGACCCCAAGGCGTGCAGAGGTGCTCCAAAGGGATGGTGCTGGGAGCATTCATGCTACTTCCCAGGACCCACGGGGTGCAGAGATGCTCTGAAGGGACGGTGCTGGGAGCATCCATGCTGCTTCCCAGGACCCCAGGGGCACAGCGATGCTCTGAAGGGACGCTGCTGGGAGCATCCATGCTCCTTCCCAGGACCCACGGGGGGCAGAGATGCTCTGAAGGGACGCTGCTGGGAGCATCCATGCTCCTTCCCAGGACCCACGGGGGGCAGAGATGCTCTGAAGGGACGCTGCTGGGAGCATCCATGCTGCTTCCCAGGACCCCAGGGGCACAGAGATGCTCTGAAGGGACGCTGCTGGGAGCATCCATGCTACTTCCCAGGACCCCAGGGGTGCAGAGGTGCTCCGAAGGGACGGTGCCAGGAGCACCCCGGCACCCAAACAACGCCCGCCCCGGTGCGGGGGCCGCCGCGCTCACCCGGCTGCCGGTGTTGCTCGCGGGCTTCCAGCACGGTCAGCTGCCGCACCAGGAGGGAGACGTGCTGCAGCAGGTCGCGGTTGGTCAGCAGGAGCTGCCGCACCCGGGCCTGGGCTTCGATCCGCGCCGCCGTTTCGGCCGCCAGCTGGTCCTTCAGCAGCTGCACCTGCGGGGCGGTGCGGGGCAGTGCGGGGCGGTGCGGTGCGGTGTGGGGCGGGGCCATGCGGGGCGGTGCGGGGCGGTGCGGGACAGTGCGGAGCGGGGCGGTGCGGTGCGGGGCAGTGCGGGGCCGTGCGGGGCGGCGCGG
>VZTV01079382.1:0-16014 GCA_013400875.1 Anhinga rufa
TACATGCAGCAGCGTAAAGTAACATTAAGTCCTATAAACATTTATTATGTTATTTTGGAATGGATATGAGTCACCCATTATTAAGTCAGATATTTTTGTGTTGAAAGTAACTGTTGCCACTATATTCCTTGAAGTTATATAAAGAATCAGACATATCTGCTACGAGAAAAAGAATTATTCCTGTCTGCATTTGGAATAGCATGAATTTTAAACTAATTTTAAAAATTGTAAAGTAATTTCAAAACAATTTAAGATCCTAAAATGAATAATTATAGACCAAAATTTTTGACCCACATATATTCCCATCAAACTAAATCATGTACGACTATTAATGTTAAAGGGAAGAAAGTTATGCCAATAGAAAACTGTCAAACACTTTTGAAATCTTATTCTAAGCATCCATCTGGGGCCTGAATCAAGGTAATGGAAAACAGGAAACTCTCCTGGATATCAATGCTTCCTTAAAACAAGTCACACAGCAGTTTGTACTAGTTGCATCAACTTTGCATTTGCATTTTAGATGTAAAAAACATTAAGTAAAAGCAAACAAACAACAACAATTAAAATACATTCTTCCAAAAACACTGATGTTACTTAACCAAGGAAAATGTCTACATAATACGGGATGCTCCAAGTAGAGGTTATATCCTAATAAAAATAAATTTACTGGAATTGAACAGTTTCTCTCCAAATTAAAGAAACTGGAATAGTTGAACTGTTTAACCTCAACAGCTTTTCTACATTAGGGATAAAAAAAGGTAAAATAATTGTACATATCTACCTACACTTCTGTTTGTGACTCTCATTGGATCTTTCCACCAACCTCATACCTGGAAGAAAAACATTTCAGTGGAAAAGACTGTTGGCAGGACTGTTATGGCATGTAGAAGAGGTAGCACTGGTCTTCCATTAACAACCAAGAAAACATAAATATCTCTGATCTGCATACAAACATGTCAGAGACAGGTGGCTGCTGGATGATCTCTTAGATCCACTTTTACAGACCTGCAGTGACTCGCCTTGTTCACAGACAGAAGTAAAGAGCCACACTCAGATTGTGGAGATCTTGCTGCAAAGTTCAGTTTCATTAATGCTCTTTATTCTGGCTTTACAGTGTGAATTGGGGTAGTTGAAGGACATCGGGTGGTTATTAACAGGCAAAGTATAATTATATAATCCAAGGAAAAGTTTCCAACTGCTTTTGATGCTTTAAAACAAAGGCAGTAATTATTTTGCCGTTGTATTTACTGTATCTAATTTATGGCAGTGTAATTGGTAGAGTTATTTGCAAACAACTATTATCTTCTATCTAACTATATTAATTCTGAAAAGGTGAATAATTTTCAAGTAAAATGCTTAATGTGGGAGGTGATCTAAACCAAAAGAAATCTCCCAATAAATAATACATTTTTCCCATATTTTTTTCAACATATGCTTTGTAGCTTTGTATCATGCCTTACAGTCCCATCAGTCCCTTAGAAGTTCATTATCTTCAGAACAGACACAAACAACTGGAAAGTGGCTGATAAACAAAATCATTAGCCCAATTTTTCCATTTACTTTGAGGATTCAGAAACAGGTGCTACAAAACAAACCCTCATTAAACAGCTGTTTTTTTCATTTCTAGTAGCAGCATGCACCACACTCCTTCATCTCAGAATTGAGTATGCCGCTGTTACACTATTTGGTATAATTTAGTGAATAAGTGACCATCTCCTTTCAAAATCTTCAGTCTGAACTGGAACACACATGCAATGATAACACAGTGACGAGGAGTCTGGTTAGGTTCTCATGTTCTTGCACAGTGTGTTGTTTACAATTTCCAAGTAGTATACAGAAATATCAGTATAATTGCTTTGTCTGTTTTGTCGAAAGTAAGAACTACAGCATATTTTCATATGCTTTTCTGTTGATGATGATTTTTCCTCTTCTGTAAGGTGTGTGATGACATGTAAAAGAGGTGCTTCAAGAGATCCAGGCTATAGGCTATTAATGAAAAAACATCTACATTTATTTTAAGGCAGCCCTACATAATTTTATATATTTGTGGTTCTCCACTTATATTAATAATATTTTATTGTAACAGTGCCTCTACTGTGACAACAAATTATAATCACCTAATTTGGACAATGTAATATTAGAATTTTGACTAACTGAATAGTTCATTTTATAGCACTATTCAAAAGACCTCAGGAACACGACCAATAAAGACTCGTTTTAGAGAAAAAAAATAAAAGTGAAAAGAACTTCATATTTAGTACCTCAGTAAATTACTTGTAACAATTTTAACTTATTTTTAGACTGGTCTGTACATGCAGGCAAGTACTTACATTTTAAATTTTGAATCAATGCAGTTGGTTATATTGGAAGAACCAATTAAGAAAACTCTTTTTTTTGAGGTTATGAAGAAGACTATACTGTCATCCCACAATTTTCTCAATTAAAATTCATAATTTGGGGGGTTTAAGCAGTACTATTTATCAAAATAACAATACTGTGTAAATTTGCATCTATATTGTCTGATATATAGAAGAATGGGAAAATAAAACATAAATCAAACATAATTCAACATAATTCCATTACAAATAATTAAAATTTGTCTTGGCCCTGTATCTTCATGTTACTTCTACAATCTCTTGGTCTTTATGAAGTTATTTTATTGCCTACTGAGTTGAGAAATAAGCAAGGACTTGCTTGCACTAACTCCCTACTTTGCTACGGAGAAAGCAGCAAAGTTGCCACAATCCTTGTAGTTACTGTTGTCATAGGTAGCTAAATATACTTGTTATGATTCGTTGAGAACTGTTGATGTAGGAACTTACATAATAGCTTTTCAGCAGGGAGTGTAGAGTGAGTGAGAATCAGTAGTTTGTGTCAGCTCTTACTAACGCAGGTAATGCCCCACTGCTTAAGGCCCCCTGCCTATGGTAGACAATACCATGATATATTTGCAGATGCTGGCTGCATACAATTGCTCTTTGACTAAATGGTGAAAGTGAAAAAAGTGAGAAAATCCTCAGGCAGAAAGATAAAAAGATTTGATTTAATACAAAGTAGGAATCTGAAGCCCATGTTGGATTAAACAGTTGATCTGACCATAAATAGATATTATACTAGATACATGAAGGGTAATTTGCACTCTAATATTAATCTCATACTAACATACTAGATCTAGGGAACATTGCTATTATGAAGAATTTTAACAGTTCTTCTACCCTGAAGTTTCTTATTTCCTCTAAACATATGTTGACAATAGCTAGAATGATACCCACTAACACCACAATAATGGCCAAAATGAATTTCTTCTTATTTTTTTTTTTTATAGTTTTCAGTTTTATTGGATGCATCACACTCAGAATCTTGCTATGGGCAAAAGAGAACAAATTGTATATACAGAGCTAAGAATTTTTTGTTAGTCCAATTAATATTTTAGTATTCCCATCAAAATACAGTAAATTGAAATTGCTGGTCCAGTTAGTAGCACTAACACTCACAATTCAGATTAGTGCAAACTAGCCTCAAGAATACAAAGGTTTAAAATGTTACACCAAAACCTACAAAAAATATCTTCCTAGCATCTACTCATTTTCTCTGGTGTGATATCCCCCAATCCCCCCAGCCCCATGCACACAAAGGGCTATGTTTTGTCAGGCAGTGACTAATGTGGGGAGGGGTGTCACCCTCTGTTACCCCCAGAGCTGAAGCTGGATCACGGAAGGCAGTGGTTACTGGCCCCAGCTCAGGGATGAAGCCAATGACACCCAGCTCAGGGCATGGCTAGACTGAGCCCCTGCACTGCCAGGTCAGCATGCAGCTTCAGGCCTCCTAATAGCAAAATCATGTTTACTTGGAAAAAAAAAAATTGTACTGCATTGTTTTAGTACAAAATATGAAAAGAAGATAAACTCCTATCTGACTTCAATAGTAACATTAATCTGCTTCCCTCGTACAAAATAAAATCAGTACCTCTAATACTTATAAATTGTAATTTCATTTTCTCCTAGTCTTGCTTCCTGCCAAACTTTCCATCATTCAGTGATGCATTATCTGTCTATCAATACATTGATCTATGAATCTCCCTATCACCCAGGCATAAAAGAAACATGATGAACTGTAACTTCTACTAGTTGAATTAAGCTGATAATTATCTAGTGACAATTTGTGTGCTGTTGTTCATCATTTTCTGTAGCTCTAGTTAAAGACTGGTAGGAAAAAATATGATCTCATTTTTTAAAACACCTGCCTTGTTCCCATAAAGTTTCTAGGGAAGCTTTTCATATAAATTTCTTTCCAGGTTTCATTTCATGTTGGACTGGACCCACAGGAGATAATGAAAATCTGGAGAAGGCTGTACTATCCACTGGGTATTGTTCATAGATCCTGGCTCACAGAGCCAGAAGCAGTGGTTGTGAAGAAGTCATAAGATCTTAGTGTGACCTGCTTGTTAAAGACCCCACAAAAGACTGTTGGTACAAAATGTACCTCAATCAGCTTTGCCCAGTTTTGACAGTTAGGACAGGATTTATCTTACCTTCTTCTCCCATGTCCTTCATGGCACCAATAACTTGTGTAAGGTCAATGGGACCATTCCCATTAAACACAGGTCATTGGCTTTCAGCCTACTGATGGTTATTGTGTTTTATGAAACAGGCGTTAATTAGTGTGGTGAAAGTGAGTGCTAGTTATGTCTACATTGTTGTTGAAACTGGTGTTATTGGAACATGTGAGATCCAGAAAAAAAATATTTGAAAATTGTTACTCCTTTATACAGAAAAGACCAGCCCTTTCTTAGAAGTCAAGCCACAGCTCCATTTTTATTTGTCTGATCTACAAATGGAAAAAATTAAACATAATTATAACTCCTTTCTGATTTTCTAATTAGATAAAACCATATTTATTCTGTTAATATTCTAGGCTTCCAAACTATCTGTATTTTAGGTTATTGTACTGTATCATTCTTATGTATGATATACAGACTAAACAGATATTCTCTATAATTCATTAATGCCTGAAAATTATATATATTTTTAAACATCATAAATATCTTATTGACTACTCAACTGGTATCCCAAAAGCCAGTTGACTTAGCTGTTTTTAGTAGTTGAAACCCAATGCAACTACTTTTCCTAATGTCTTCTTTCATGCTAGTAAGAAATTGTTTTCTGCATTCAAGGAGAAGAGGCTAACAGTATTCTGCACTGCAGCTTACAAGTATTAGCAGCAGCATACTCATTCTGCCTAATAACAAGTGTCTCTCATTTATTCCCACACGGCTGGCAATGGTAGTTGACATAAATAGGAATTGCCTCTACTTTAAATGTCATCTGAAGAAGGGCTTGGAAGAGCATAGCTATCCATTACTCTGCTACAAATATCAACAAAAAACCCCATATCTGATGCTGAAAAAAGGCTCATTTTTAATTAGTGCCTCATGAAAGCAATTAGAATGCCTGCTGGGGAAAGATGTAGAAAAGCTGGGTTTTGTTGTTTTATTTTTGTCATGTATTTATCCTTTGCAGCATGAATATGCAAAACATCTGTTGCACTGTGAGACACACCAGAAAGGAAAGAATAGTATCAGAGAAGGAAATATGAAACATCTTCATATATATATTTTTAGATGTTACTTAATTTAAAAATCCTTTCAAAAACCTCCAGTCTCCCTAACACTTTCAACAATGATCTCTTAATTTGCAAATGATGGTTGAGCAGCAGCAAAAAGTATTGATGCAGATTTAATGAATGAAATCTCTCAGCCTACAAATCAAAGGAGCGGAAAACAAAAAAACCCTCTTCAGCCCCTTTTTCCCAGGGGGATAGCTTATATTCCCTGAATATGTTTGAATCAGGATTTACAGCATTAAAGCTAACACTATGGGTCAGATCTTTTTTAGGTATAGATCACCACTAGCTAAGGCTAATTTCTGTAGTGTTTATTTGATTAAGAGGACTATAATATTGACCTGTTCAGTTTATCTCCATGTCACACAAAAATTCTTGTTTAAAGAACCTGATTATTCAAGTTACAGTGTAAAAATGCATGTTAGCACTCAGAAATAATTCCAAAGAAAAAAACAATGTAGCTTTTCATAGATCTTTAATTCTTTGTGAAACTGCAGCATTAAACAGTAATCTTTACAGGTTAGGAAATTTCAACCTGTTTCTCTAGTCTCCTGCATATCTGAACAACTCTTTCCTGTGTTTTGTAAAATTCCTTAAACAATTTTTCTTTAGAGATGATGGGCCTAGAACTTTTTGTGCTTTTATGAAGGAATTATCAAGAAGCAGACAATTCAGCTCAGTACTATAGTTATAACATCATTTTCAGTTCTCATATTTCAGACACACTCTTTAGAACTTTTGAAAAATGTAATATGTTTAATAGAAGACTATAAAATATAAAATATGTAGCATTCAGGAAAATTTAGGGAAAATGGGAAGCACTGGTTTCTATCTATTAAATGAAACAGATACAGGAGATAAATAAATTAATAGAACACCAAACATGTATGTGTGTGTATAAAATAAGTATTTGGGAAGCCTATTTAGAGAACTGTTGAAATGAATATACACAATGGAGCTGTCAAAGAGAGGATTACAAAGTATACAAAAAACTCAGAGAAAAATAGCATTATGAAATACAAACTTTAGCTCTAAATGCCTGGCCTTCTTTCTAGTATCTTATTACACCAGGATTTTTATGCAAAAGCATTGACTTTTGAGGGCGTGTATTTACAAAATCATATAGAACAGGTGGCATGACTGGAATTACCCACGGAAAAATACATCTTTTCAGATTTCACTTTGACATCTTTAACGTATCTGATGTATCAATGGACTCATAAGAGTGTCAAAGTGTGTTCATCAAAACACACAGAAATTTTTCATTTGTTGCAGGTTCTAACTGAGCACTTATCTAAAACAATAACAGAAAACATACCCAGCCAACTTTATGTTTTTATCTGTTTTCACAAATAATTCAAAATACAATCACTGCCTTTCTACATAAATAAAGGAAAATAATCTAACAGAAAAACATGATAAACTGTAGCTCAGAATTAATAAACACAGTGATTTGAGAAAAAAAATCTTTAAATTTCATACTGCAGAAACGTTTTTAAATTTAGTATTATTTTTTATTTACCTACCTGTTGTGTGCCTGAAAGTGGTATAAGAATTCTGAGCAGCTGTACCATTTACTTTTAATATCACTTATCTTCTAACAACTTTCTACTGCTTCTGTTCCAATGTCATTTTAAGGTGGGACAGACAAATAGTTTTCCCATTTTAACTGTAAAATTTATCATTAGAAGAGGCTTATTAACAACCACAGTTAATGTGAACACTTATCTGTATATAATCTTGTCAAGCACATGAAGATATTGTACAACACAGGTTATCAGAAGCAGTCAACATGGATTCACCAAGGGGAGGTCATGCTTGACCAACCTGATAGCCTTCTGTGATGGCATGACTGGCTGGGTCAATGAAGGGAGAGCAGTGGATGTTGTTTACCTTGACTTCTGCAAGGCTTTTGACATTGTCTCCCACAACATCCTCATAGACAAGCTAAGGAAGTGTGGGTTAGATGAGAGGACAGTGAGGTAGATAGCGAACTGGCAGAATGGCAGAGCCCAGAGGGTCATGATCAATGGGGCAGAGTCTGGTTGGAGGCCTGTAACTAGCGGTGTTCCCCAGAGGTCTGTACTGGGTCCAGTCCTGTTCAACATATTCAACAATAACCTGGACGAAGGGATGGAGTGTCCCCTCAGCAAGTTTGCTGATGATACCAAGCTGGGAGGAGTGGCTGATATGTCAGAAGGCTGTGCTGCCATCCAATGAAACCAAGACAGGCTGGAGAGCTGGGCCAAGGGGAACCTGATGAAATTCAACAAGAGCAAGTGCAAGGTCCTGCACCTGGGGAGGAACAACCCCAGGTACCAGTACAGGTTGGGGGCTGACCTGCTGGAAAGCAGCTCTGTTGAGAAGGACCTGGGAGTGTTGGTGGACAGCAAGCTGACCCTGAGCCAGCAATGTGCTCTTGTGAACCTCAGCAGTGTGCCTATAACAAACATACACTTAGTTCATTTACACATACACGTATGGCATGTGTGTAGGCATAAGTCCAGGTCTATATCCCTCTTGCTCACTAATTTGAAGCTTTATTTTCTCAGTTAAGAAACAAGCAAAAAGTAGAATGTAGCCATCCTTTCAGTAATATTTGTACACTGCTTTTGAAAAAGACAAAGAAACAAGAAACCTACCTTAAAAGAAAAGTGGAAAGAAGCTTAGCAGTGGTCACTGAGGAGAAAAAGACATTTCTGATGGCATTTAATATAAGATGAGAGTCCATCTCTTTGTAGTAACAGTAAGTTTGCTTCTTACAGTACACATGGCAGGACTCGTACACTCTTTCATAGCACCATAGCTTTGATGTCTACAGTGTAGACTTATACATAAAACAAGTATTTCTATGTAACCTTTACAAAGAAATAGGTATCTCTAAGGGACAATTCATTCAAACTGTCTTAGAGATCTACCTTGTAGAGGACAGATGAATCCCAGCTAGGGAATATATAACATATATAGGATGGCAGTAAGATATCTCATCTATACGTACAAACAGGAGGCTATGACATGGCATATGCAAACAGAGGCAAATTTCAAGACCAGACATAAAGTGTACTACCTCATTTTATATATACTAACATGAATCTGATTCTATGAATATGACTGTGGGCAATACACAGTACATATTTTAATTCTTAGAAATTAGCTTTAAACAGGAAAACAATTTTATGTTAATTTTGAAGGTTAATTGGATAGAGATCTGGAAGGTGTGTCATAAAATAAAGTCAGAGATTATCTCAATTCCTCCCAAACCTAATTCTTTGTAACTACTTAATGTTGGAAGATATTTTAATAAGACACCAGACTATAATTATGTAGTCCATAAAAACCTGTAAGTTCGTAGTGATTTATATTTCCTTTTTTCTATTGGAACCTAACATATATAATTCACAGGACTGATGCTGCATGCTCTTCCATGTTAGACAAACATGATTTCCATATATATGTTTTTGTCAAAAAGTAATGGGTTCTTCTTTTATTTAAGACTGTGGGACCACCTGGATTTCTGGTACAGAAGCTGAACCACCAACTAAACACTGAATCTGCATCCAACTGAAAATAACTATTTCTTTCTCTGGATGAAATAGCCTACCAAAATATTTTGATGTAATGTAGTTCTACTTTCAGAAGAATGCTATGTATCATCTTATACATATGTTGTTAATAAACCAGAAATTAAATTAAGTTTCCCCAAGCCTAGTCTGTTTTGTCTGTGATAGTAATTGGTAAGTGATCTCCCTGTCTTTATCTTGACCCACGAGCTTTTCCACCTTCTCAAACTGTTCTGTTGAGGAAGGAGAGTGAGTGAGTGTCTGGGTGGAGGTCTGGCAGGCAACCCACCACACCTCAACAAGGAAACCAAGGGGACAGCCTCCTTCCTTCACCCAGCTGCAGCCTGGCAGTGGCTTCCAGACCCACCCCCAGCCTCAGACACACAAAGGGTTATGGTTTGCCAGGCAGTGACTGCACTGGGGAATGTCACCCCCTCCCCAGCAGGGCCATCCCCAGAGCTGAAGTGGGAGCAGGGGTGGCAGCAGTCACTGACGGTGGAAAAGAGGTTAAACTAGCAAAACCCAGCTCAGGCCACAGTGAGTCTGAGCCCCTGCACTGCTGGGTCAGTGCACAGCCAGGCCTTCCACTGCTAAGGGCATAAACAATATTTACTTGGCTACAGTCCATTTTGTCACATAGGAACTCTCTTTTTTCACCATCCTTGTGTTTTTCTCCTTACCTTGCATATTTCTATTACATCCTTTCTGAGAGGTGGTAACATAAACTACACCCAATATCAAAGATGTGGACTACCTCAGCATCCCCCTACCATTGATATAATGACATGTTAAATTTGAATTCCCATTCCTTTTGTAACAATTTATGGAATTCTGCTTGTTTTTTGGAATACTTGTAAATGTTGACACTGAGAGACCTATCCATAATGGAGAGATCTCATGACTGAATGATACTAAGTCATTTAGCTCATTTTCAGTTCTTCATGTATGTATAATTGGAATTGTTTTTTCCTTATATAAATGTCTTTATGCCAGCTCTAAATATCAGCACACATTTTATTACCCAATTACTCAATTGTCACGGGATCATTCTACAGCTCTTCATAGGTAGCTTTAAATTTTCTATACTGAATAGTTTTCTAACAGTTGCAAACTTTATATCTTCTACATAATTTTCAAATCATTTATGAGTGAATGATAATGTCCCAGCTATTAATCTATTCAGCCCAACCAACTTAACCAACTTAAACTAACTTAACCAACTATGAATCTATTCAATAATCATTCTTTATTGTTGTTAATCCCTCTTAATGAGGCAATTTTTCTTTTTGAAAAATTTAATTATTCAATATTGATTGATCAATATTATAATTTACTACTTCAATAACATTAATAGATTTGTGAAGCATGACTTTTCTTCACCAAACCTGTATTGATCTTTGCATTATATCATGTTTATTCATGCATCTACTAATACCATTCTTTATTATAGCATCTGTTATGTTGCCTTGTAGTAGAGAGAGATTTACTCATCTGCACTTCCTAGAATCATTGCTAGAGGCCTTTCTAAAAACTGGTGTCAGTTTGCATTGTCAGATTACATTCCTTTGGCACTGAGACTGATTTAGGCAGTAAATTACAATCCATAATTAATATTTCAGCAATTTCATAACTGAGTTTCTCTGCTACTCCTGGAGGAATATCATCTGTCCCTATTGATATATTGTTGTTTGTCATACTAATTTGTCCTAAAACCTCTTCTCTAGACAGTTCAACTTGAGACCATTCTGCAATTTATCCACAAAAAAAAAGTCTTGGTCTGGAATTTTCCCTGGCTAAGGTAAGTGATACTGCCAAAAATAAAATTTATATGTTCTGAAATAGCCTTATGTTCTCAAGATATTCCTGTTAGGCTTGTGCCAAGGCTTTAACCACAGCTCACAGCTTTAGGCTTTAGGCTTTAACCACAGCTCTAGGCTATAACCACAGCTCACAGCTAAACCCCACACAGCCCCTCGCTCTCTCTTCCCCGGAGGGATGGGAGAGAGAATTGGAAGGATAAAAGTGAGAAAACTTGTGGATTGAGATAAAGGCAGTTTAACAGGGAAAGCAAAAGCTGCGCATGCAAGCAAAGCAAAATATAGAATTCATTCACTACTTCCCATCAGCAAGCAGGTGTTTAGCCATTTCCAGGAAAGCTTCATCATGCATAATGGTGACTTAGGAAGACAAACACCATAACTCCAAAAGTTCCTTCCCCCATTCTCCTTCTTTTCCTGAGCTTTTATTGCTGAGCACATTGTCATGTGGTATGGGGTTTCCCTTTGGCCAGTTGGGGTCAGCTGTCCTGGCTGTGATCCCTCTCAACCTCTTGTGCATCCCCAGCCTACTCACTGGTGGTGTGGTTTGAGAAGCAGAAAAGGTCTTTACTCTGTGTATGCACTGCTCAGCAACAGCTAAAACACCCCTGTGTTATCAACACTGATTTCATCACAAATCCAAAACACAGCACGATACAAGCTACTATGAAGAAAATTAACTCTCCTATCCAAAACTAGTACAGCTTTGAATCTTTATCAGGCCTTCTAATCATTGTGCCTGCTTTGATATGTTTGCCTATGTTGGCCTCTCTAACGATCAACTGCTCTTTGTTGGCCTACCTAATGACATGCTTAAAGTTCTGGAGTTTATAATTTTTTATTGTTGTTTCTAAGTGTATATGGAAGGAGAGTGTCAGCTCCTTTAAGGCTATCTGGTCAAGGATCTTTTTCCATGTAAGAAGGGAAAGCAAGGAAGCCATAGACAGGACATACAGGGACACAAAACTGACCAACAAATGGAAAAGGAGGTGGTGATGAGAACCAGACTAATCAATGCAAGTGTGTGAGAGAGTGAGAATGTTTATTCCAGCTAGGTTATCTTTCTGGGAGTCTTGTCAGTTGGGGAACTAAGCAAAAAAGGAGGTAAAGAGAAACAAAATATACAGACACAGACAGGAACCAAACCCTGCCAGTTACACTAATTAATGGGCTAGCAAGAAACTAACGGTGCCACTTCCAAGATCACTTGAATCTGGATGGGCTGGGGTAACAGGCAAGGGTCCATGCTGGTATGCTCAGGGAGACTTGAGTGCTGTGTTTGCTAGCGAGCACTGAGATGGACCAGCTGGTGAGTAGGGGTCGTGTGGGCCAGGTAAGAGGGCCTAGGCTCTGGGCAGGGGTGCTGATTGGACATAGGGGCTGTGCTCAAGGGATCCATGAATATTTGTGCACTTGTGAAACTGGAGTGTTGTGTGTGCGCCTGCACTACTGCCCTTCTGTCCCTGCCAATCCAAGAGGAGGAGGGGACTTGGCTGCCTGTGTTTATGTATGTAAGTGCTGTTGAAGGCAGTACCTTGTTTGTGGCAATCTGTGTGACCAGCTGGGTCAGTGTCCTCTGTGTGTCTCTGGGCGTGTGTCTCTGGGATATGAGTGCATCTTCACTATGGATTGAACCTGGACACAGAGAAGGGGCAACTGCATCCCTCAGCCTGGGCAGAGATCCCAGGTCTCCAGGGCCCTGGGCTGGGCTCTGGCAGCCAGACAGGAGAGAAACGCAGACCAGAACAGACATGGGAGATGGCCATGCTCTAACATCCCTTAATATTTTTAAGTCACACCACTTCTGCTCTGTGAAGAATTGGTTGGGGTTTTTTTGTTGGGTTTCTGTTTGCTTGTTTGGAGTATTTTTGTTTGCTTCCTTTGCTTTACTGGTTATTTGGGAAGCATTTGTTTTTAAAGGCAACTGACCAGTCATATGCATTGTATGTGGTATGGCACCTTTTTTTATGTCATATTTTATGATCTAGGCTTAATAGAAACAGCCTGAAACACAGAAATAGCAGAGTAGACCTAGGCATAATTAAAAAAATTAAAGAGACACTGCGGTGCATTTTCCCTTGTAAAATACTCCTGAGGTAAAAATGTTTATTGGAAATGAAAGATCAATATTGGCACTCAGTTTGAGACTAATAGCCCCAATTTAGGTGTCTTTAGAAATACTTTCTTGTTTAAATTCCTATTTTAAGAAATGTAGTGAAAAAAAACATATTGATTTTATGACCCAGATCATTTGTTTTAGCATAAGCTTCTAGTGCCACTAGGTTGTTCTCTACTCTTCTAGACAGACAGATGGAAGCCAGGTGGGGCCCCACAGCCAAGTACAAAGGGCATGAGGTGACATTGTTTAGGCAATTTAGTCTTACTTTTAATGTCTTGGTCTTTGGTCTGTACTGCCTCTAAGAGGACTGTAAAACACACACTTTTAGTCAATCATATGAGGGTGTCTTAAACTCAGATTAAATTCTGCTCTTGTCCTCAAAGCCCTTTTCTGGTTGAGGGAACTTGAAGCAGGACTTGCCAGGACAGTATTTTAGCTACCACAGTAGAATATATTCAGAACAATTTTAAAATTATTTGTGTTAATGCATGAACACTTAGGAAATATTTTAATGTTCCATGAGACAAAAAAAGACCACAGAATATGTCTATAATCTCTGTATTCAGGATATGAAAAGAGAAATAGTATATAGACTGTCAGACTGTGGAAGATCCATGCTAAAATATGGTATTGATGATTTCATAGGATAACCTCATATAAAGGTGGGATTCAAATCCACAGAAAAGGATGGCAGAAAAGGAAACATAAATCTTTTTCCAAGCCCTAGAAGATTACCCAATATCTTAAACTATTAGGTTAAAGGGCTAATTCTACCGCATTTGGAGACTAAGGGAAAAAAACCCCAACATCTGTGTACTAAAACCATACAGCAGATATAGCCTGAACTTTGGAATATTTCAAAGACTATGGAAATGCATTTTTCAGCAAATTACCTGTTTTTCAAAAAGATGTTTCATCCCTTTTCATCTTCAACTGTGGATTAGTAGTTTTGATTTTTTAACTAATTGTTTATTTTAAACAAGCTTTTTGTTTTGTTATTATTTCTCTCTTATACTGAGAGATAAACACTTTTGAATATAATATAGAAGATGACACTGTAATTTTGCAAAATTTGGTGTATTCCAATACTGTGTTACACAGTCAGAAGCCTTCAAAAGAATTATTTTTATTGGATGTCTTTCTGATTTTAGGGTTATACTTTCAGTATCTTTACAGAACGATGAACTTAATCAAGCTGTATGTGGTGTACAGCATGTGGTAAAGAACTGCTTTAGTAGAAGAGTACTCTCAGCCCCAAGTACTTATGTTACTCAGGGGTTCCCCTAGGCATTATGATGTAAAAACTATACAAAGTGTAGGTTTTTCCAAAGCCAAGAACCATAATAGTGACTTTTTAGCCTGTGGATTAGTTCCTTTTTTAATGATACGGTGAATATCTTTGCCAGTAGCTTCTCTATTTCACACTTAATTTCCTTCACAATCCTAGATAAATATTATCTAGTTTTAGTGATTTACTACACTTAAGTTTTTAAGGTTGCTCTACAACTTCCTCCTTGGAGGTTCTCATTTTATTAAGGCCATAGTATAATTTCCCATGAAACGTACCCTTGCAAGAGTGATTTCCCTGTAGCCCTTGATAATAAAGACAAATGCAAAAAATTATTTTAACTTTTATTTTACCATCCTCTCTAATTGCTCCCTCATTCTTTATTCAAACACACCCAGTCTCAGGTATCTTCTGATCTTCTTTTATGTGCTGCATTAAGTTTTATTATTTATATTGATATACCTACCAGTGCACAGTGAAGTGCATGCTATGGAAAAGGTGCATGATGTTACTCAGCAGAATACTTGTGCCTTCCAAGTGACCTTGCATTTTGTGTAGTCACTCCCATGCTTCCAAGGAGTGTAAAGCACTACAAAATAATAAAGGTAGCATTTTATAGCTTTTACTGCATGGATGTAAATAACTGTGTGGAGCAAAAGAGGTGAAACCCTGTTGTTGATGAACAAAAATGTTTCAGATATAAATGTAGGTAAGCTTGACAATTAAGAATCCTTGTCTGAAGGGCAGAAATATACTTCAGGGTTCCTTTTTCACAGAGCCTTTGCTAGCTGACTGCTAAAGGCACCTTCTTCAAAGTGTATTCAGTGGAGACATGGTAAAACCTTCTTAATGCATTCTTACTGACTTCTTACAACCTGCTTCCTTCTTAGAGAGTACAGCAAGGTGAAGGGAAGAGTGTAGGCTGATGAATGCTGAAGTAATTAATATTCAGTCCCCTCATTTTGCGGTCAAGACTTTCATCCCTGGACTGCTCTCTCACTATGAAATGTGCAGCCAGAAGAAATCTGCCTCTTGCAATGAGGCCTGATAGGCAGGACAGCTGGTGGAAGCTGTAGCCCTGTAAATATGATGCTTACCCTTAGCAAGGGGTTGTCCTACTGTGCACTGACCCAGCAGTGCAGGGGCTCAGCTTTGCCACAGCCTGAGCTGAGTGTTGCTGGTTTAACCCTTACACCGGGGCTAGTGACTGCTGCCTCCCCTGCTCCAGATTCAGCTCTGGGGATGGCCCCACTGGGGAGGGGGTGACATAGCCCAACACAGTCACTGCTTGGCATACCATAGCCCTTCACGTGCATGGGGCTGGGGGGGGGCTGTAGGCAATGGCCAGGCTGCAGCTAGCAGCCTGGGAGGAGGTAGGGGACTGTGACAGGGAAATGTGTAAACATAGGGGTGGGTGGACCCTAGATTGAGGGAGATGCCCACCACAAACACTTCAGTCTACTGACAAAGGCCTCAGGATACAGCAGCTGTTTTGTGCAACAGTTCCTCCCATTTTGTTACTGAGGCTTTCCTCAGCAGGACTCTTCTACTGTGAAAACATTAACAGGACCAACAAACAGCTGTTATCTTTGTATATTTTTAATATAT
>VZTV01079385.1:0-12576 GCA_013400875.1 Anhinga rufa
GGTGGTAGTGCCTCTGGGCTAACAGATTAAAGAAAGGGGAAAAAAGAAAACCTCTGCGCAGTTGCAGCCAGAGACAGGAGTGAGAATATGTGAGAGAAACANACCCCGTGGGGGACCCATGCTGGAGTAGTCTGTTCCTGAAGGGCTGCACCCCGTGGGAGGGACCCACGCTGGAGCAGTCTGTGAAGAACTGCAGCCCATGGGAAGGACCCACATTGGAGAAGTTCATGGAGGACTGTCTCCCATGGGAGGGACCCCACGCTGGAGCAGGGGAAGAGTGTGAGGAGTCCTCCCCCTGAGGAGGAAGGAGCAGAGATGAAGTATGATGAACTGACCGCAACCCCCATTCCCCGGCCCCCTGCGCTGCTGGTGGGAGGGGACAGTAAGAAGGGAGGGGTGGGGGGAAGGTGTTTTAAGATTTAGTTTTTATTTTCTCAATACCTTACTCTGATTTGATTGTTAATTAATTAAACTAGCTTCCCCAAGTCGACTCTGTTCTGCCTGTGACAGTAATTGCTGAGTGATGTCCCTGTCCTTATCTAGACCCATGAGCCTTTCATTTTATTTTCTTTCCCGCTGTCCTCCTGAGGAGGGGGAGGGATAGAGTGGCTTTGGTGGGCACCTGGCATCCAACCAGGGTCAAACCACCACACAGGTATACAAAACCATGACCATTTACCCTCTCTGGCCACATCATGTTACACCTGCACCTTACTAGTGGCAACCCTTTCAACCACATGATGCATATATTTCAACCATAACTATGAACCCAAATATGAAATGAGGTCCTGACTCATCCCACCCAAGGCACCTGAAATTACTACATCCAGAGTAAAGTCTCCCCCTTGCACAGCCAGTGAGAACAGACAAGACATCCCCTGTGGACATTACAACCCTGAGAACACACATGTCCCCCTGGGCATCAGTGCTTGTATTTTTGACTGCGCAGCTATGAGCCTTGCCTGACAGGAGCTCAGCTCTTCCTGCTGCAGACACAGAAACGACACTGACGCACAGACAGATAAATGCTAGGAAGGCACCAGGATCAGCTTCATCTTATCTGGGGCAATCTTTTAGCCATATAACAAAATAAAAATCTCTCGGTGAGCTTAGAACAAAATGGGTCTTGGTCTAGCAGCCACCCCTTCCCCTCCAGGCTCCATGTGGGCTGCAGGTTTAATCTCATCCTCCTGCAAAGACTTGGGCAGGAGCAGGGCCACCCTTAACTCCATTGACTGCTCCACAGCTGCACGCTTTAGGCAAAGTGGAATTCAGGTGTGTATGCCTATTAGGGCTCTAATACTAGAAACAGAAGTGGAACAGGCAACCAAGGTAATTTAATCTGGCAAGATAATTCGCTTTCAGTATTACCCCCACCCCCTCCCACTGCCCCAAATGAATCAGTGACAAGTGCACAGACTTTTCCTAGTAGAAAGGGAATTGTATGCCGATTATCTTTATCCTTCACTCCACATGAACTGCAGAAATGTCTGTACCCAATTCTGAGCTTACTGACATTGCTGTGAACAGGGATGGCTTCCACAGAAGTGTGTTGCTAGTACTGTAAAGCAGGATGGAGATCTGAATTGGGCACCTGTTACTTAATGCAACTCTCTGAAGTCAGATTTAACTTTCTGGATGTTTTTTCTTGTTGCTGCTGCTGTTGGTTACTGAAAGCATGAAGCTCAACATGTCAACCCACACAAGAGGAAAGCCTCTCTACCACTCCCCTCCATCCCCACCCTGCTTCCATGCAGGGCATGTATGTAAAACACAGAACAGCTCCCTTAGCTGTAGTTACTTGAGACATAAAAAAGAAGGAAAATTCCCCTCACCCCAAGATTTTCTCAGTGAAGTGTCAACTTTTATCCCTTCTATTGACTATTTTTCAGAGCAGATACTTCTTTCAAGTACTCCTTGTCCCTGCTCACAAAGAAGAAAATAACATCAACTATGGAAGTATCTAGGCTCTTTCTTGAAAGTTGGGATGTGATATAGAAGATTATTAAATCCTACACAAAAGACTGTTCTTCACTCTGCAAGCTCTCCATTCACTACTTCTTTCATTCAAAGTAAGTCTGTACCTATACACACGCAGTTGTGGAAGCCTGATGGGCAGTTATCTATCCATCCCTTATCTGAAGGGTTGCCAGCACTTTTGGGGAATCAGGGATGTCAGCTACACCCCCTCCTTCCCACAAGGGACAATGCGCAGTGTCTCACACCTGCCAAGAGACCAAATTCATTAATTTCAAATAATGGCAAGCTTTCACTAGATCTCCTCAATAATTCTCAACCAGGCATTTGTACGTGGTCTTACCAGTGATGGATGTAGTTGCTTAGCCCTGACTGTTGGTTCACCACCAGCAATCTGCAAGCCAGGCAAGTTGGGAAAGTCTTATATGTTATGAAATACCAGGAATGGGAGGGAAATCCGAGTTGGATTTTGTGCATTTTTAACATGCAAATAGTAGTAAATGTAGAGAACCCAAACTTCACCTCCCACTCCCTTCTTGCTCTACCAAGGGCGGGATGCAGAGCATGATATCAGTCACCCCACTTATATGCTTTCCACGGCACCACCTTTCCTAGCACTCAGGTTATGTGGCTGAGCTCCCTGTACATCACCCAAACTCTTTTGGGTCACTAACACGATGTCGTTGATGTCATTGCTAAAATGATCAACCCTGAAGCACAACTCGATGACTACTTCCCTGATTCGCATTCACAGTGCGTTTGTTCCAGCAGACTTGAAAATGAGGAGATGAGGCAGGCTGGGTTTTCCTACTCAGTAGGTTTTTGCTCCAATCTAATTAAAAACATTCAGCAATTCACTGAAATTCCTTGCAAACTGCGCGTGTCCCATGCTTTAAAATAAGCTCTGAAAGCAAATGGCCTAATTTTTTTTTAAAATGCACTCCCCAGATGGAGAAGATTCCTCAGAAATTTCTTTGTGATACCGTACCAAAGCTGCTGAACCAGAAAAGTCGAGCTTCTTCTGAACTATCTTGTCTTTATTGTTATTGTTAATGGCTTTTTTCCTCATCTAAAAGCTAACAAGGAAAGCCCCTCTTGGTTCTCTGACATGCATAGAAGTGACAGTTCAGTTTCACTGGAAACAGTCAGCTCTGGTCACCTTGGTCTGAAACTGGGTCAGGGATACTAGCTTGTGGGTATACCCAAGGAATATGCAATTAATATTGGTGATTCAGATGCTGAGGAACAAGACCACCCTTTTACTGCAGACAGAACTCGGGTAATTCAGCTTTAGCACTCAGAGAGGGCAGCCTCCTCACAACTAAGGCATGTTGATGCATGATTTTTTTAAACAAGCCCCATTTCTGGGAAACATGTCAGGGGATCTGTGCGAATATCCAAGGCAAGCCCCGCACTGCCATACCACCTCAATCTAAAGTCAAGCCACTGCTTGGAGATGGCCGCTGCAGTGCATTATGTTGATGCTTGTGGGAGAACGTGCACCAATGGAAAGTCAATCCAGCTCTGAACAGTGTTAACACCACTGGAGAAATTCAGTGGCAAAGACTACATAGACTTCATGCATGATGCTTGTAACTCCATCCCTGGTACTGAAAATAGACCTTTTGCCTGCTGAGAGTCACTCCAACCCGGGGAACTGCTGCAGAGCGTGGTGCACACAAAAAGCCTGTTAAGCATGTCAGAAGGCTCTTGCCATCAAACAAGTACTAAAGGATCCTCCAGACTGGCTAACTATCATATCACCAGCTCCCAAATTCAGCCTTTTTCAGGCACTGTCCCTAAATGCTTCAAAAAATGCCTCTCCTCACCTTCATAAGTAGAGTGCCCTTAAGCTGTACAGCAGAGAACAAATTCCTTCAGGGTTGTAACAACCAATTAAGGGATGTGAAGCAATTACTTTTATATCCATACAAATGAAACTCCTCCAATACAATTAACTATCCCTTATCATCTACTGTTGAATTTGCGGAAAGCATATGCTGTATACTCTCTCCTCCCCTAGCTTTTCCACAATTTTAATCAGTTTGTTTTAGCTAATGTAATGGAACCCACCTATTCTAGAGAAATAATATATGGTTGCAAATCATCTGATTATTTTTAAATATCTTTTTTTCATGTAAAATATAATTTCATTTGAGATTTTGCAGCTTTCATTTCTATTAACAAATTATCACTTCTTCTTTATAAGTGATGAGCTAGTGTGTCATGTAATTTTTTCCTCTAAATAGACCAAGACTTTGATCTAATGCAAGCCCTTGCTGGGAGTAGAGAGACTTTCTGTCTAATTTAGTTACAAAAAATATTCAATTAAACTTGGGAGTTTAATTCATTTAGTTATGAAAATTAAATGAGCTCAATAAGGTACATTTGATTTGCCTCAGGAAAAAAAAAAAGAAGAATCTCTGAAACGGGAACAAATAAGAAGGGAGAACAAAAGTAACTTTTACTGCTCATGTTGAAAGGTGGATAACATGAAGAGCCTGAGTTCTGTTTTGTGTGCCTATATAAACACATATCCACAATGAGTTCATGCAAAATTTATATTCAGAAGCCACATGAATATCACCCCAATTGTCTCCTGGGTAGCAAAAACCCGTGTAGGTCATAATTGAGTCCATCCCAGTCAAGGGAAGATCTGGCTCCTCACACTGGGAAGACACCACCCACAGAAAACTCTTCTCCACCTCCGTTTGGGAAAAAGGAAAATATCAGAATTATTTTTCAAAACCTAGAACAGAGCAACATGGATCTCTCGGACAAAAGCCCCCTTCCAGTTTTGCAGCCACCACTTACCATTTTTGCAGATAGGACAGCACTGATCGGGCTCATACACCGGATCCACGCACTCTGTCTGGGGACAAGCTGAGACAGTGCACAGCACTTCACCGTTGGCTTCACAGCGACACCTCTCACATGGAGAAACCTGAAACACAAATCCAGTCATCTTTTAACTCTTCTACTTAATGCCCTCCTGAAGCATGCAATGCCTGCCTTCCCATCTGCATTGTTCTTTCCTTCACATCTTTTTCCTCCCCCTTTAAAAAAATGCTTTTTGTGGTCTGCATAGTGCAGAGAGTGAAGCTGGACTCCTGCAAAGTTACAGAACCGCAGCAGAAAAAACCCACAGATTCTGCTCTGAACCTGTGCCCCAAATGGGAAAGTCAAAGGGATCTTGGGAGCAAGAACACTTTAGACTTTTAACACAAATGAAGCAAAAAATTCCCTACCACATTACTAATGAACTTTGGGAAATTAAATTCATAATTTAGCTGAAAACTGGTTTAATTCTATTAGAGGTTCAAAAACTAATTGAGCATAAAGTATTGTATTTAAGTAAGAAAAAATTTGCTAAAAGAAATACTAAACTTCTTTTAATGGAAATCCTTACTGCAAATTTTCCATGTTTGAAAGCTTTTTGGTAGCAGCAAGCTGCATTTTATTGAAAATTATAATTTTCGAAGAGACGTCATGAAAAAACATCTTTTGAATTCAGGTATTTCCCATAGGCTAATTGTGTTTGGACCATTCTTGTAATACTTGTAACTTTCTGGAAAGAAATTGTAATTCAAAGAAAGGGGTGAAGCAAAATACAGGTCATCCTTTTTACCTACTGAAACATTACTGGTTTTGAAGAACTCTACAGAATACGAGTACCATGAGGTAATTACTTGAATTACCTACTTCAGTAAAATTAATTCCAAACAAAACAGCATCAAGGCCATACTTAGGAAAAAAAAGGACTTTAAAATGTCTGCATTTGTCACATGTACAATTCCAGCTGTCCTCTTCAGTGTTCCTAACCAGGCGCTGCATGTTTGCACTGCTGACATCCTTGTACCACACAAGGAGCTGGGGGCAGAGGGAAGCAAGGGTGCTAAAGAGCAATAAATGGTATACTGTAAAGTTCATTGCTGTACTCCAAAAAAAAACCCACACTGGCATCCATCCTCAGAAAGCAGGATGAAAATGCAGCTGAATGTTATTACCAGTGACCCTCTAAATCCAGAGTCTGTGCAGATTCTAGGTTTACTTAAGGATGAGGCCATATTTCTCATAGACCCTTCTTCATTCCAGATTCCAGTTGATGTCACCCACCTGTTGCATTTCTCCAATAAAAGCAGAGTAACCTGAAATCTAAACCACATTATTCTTTGTGACAAATCATACGACGTCCAACTTGCAGATCATCTGGTTTCTTCTCCCTATTTTTTAGGCAGCCCATCACATTTTTTTCCTCAAATCCATTCTCTGCTTGCTTGCTTCTTTCACATCCTTCTCACTTCCAAAGTTCAAACATGCTGATGCTTGCACAGCATCATCTCCAACTAAATGCTCATCCATGCTTTGCTACTTCTCTTCCCACCTGCCAGGGCTGTTATTCGCTTATGCACTCACATATCTTTTCACGCCGTCCCCTCTGCTTAGAAAGCCTAAATAGGGTCTCTTGCTGTGTTGGCTTTCTGCTTTTATTACTATTATTTATTTCAGGCATCCTTTGCCAGCTACTCACTTCTATTTTTCTCTTTGCTTTATACTCTACCCAGGATAACACCACACCACACATTTATAAAATGCTACAAGGAGGCTGACAGCCCCGTACTGCAGATTTTTATTGCAGGCTTTGGGACAAGAACTTTGTCCTGTAATTGTTTATAAACTGCCATGTTCAGTTGCTGAGCTGGAGTGTCAGTGGATGAGGAGGTTTCTGATCCAGTGTTCAAAGTGCAAAGGCTCAGGTATTCCAGGCAATCACTTGAACTGCATGTGAAATTTTGAACGTCAGCAAACCTGAGCTCCTAACTATCTGCAAGTCAGTAGTAAGAATCCTTCCCTCTGGAGTTATATCCAGAAACAATATTTACTAAGTTATGAAAACATGCTGTCTGGGGAGTATTGGGTTGGGGTTTTTTTGTTAATTAATCCTACTTGATGAACGCTACTAGAACTCCATTCCAAGGATCAGGCTCAACAAGGCAAACCTATAGCTTTCAACTGCTTTCAACATTTTTTGCCATCACTTGAAGAAGATGCAAATTTGCCAGTCATCACAGTTCAATGAGACCAGTAACTACAACACAGATATTCCATCTCCCAGGACTCAACTTAGTAGCTGTGCCATTCAATATTAGAAGTGATGTAAAAACTAGAGTATCTGATGATAATCAGAAAACAAGACAGCACACAGATGTTATTCCTAAAATCTCTCATCTGTAAAATTTAAACATATTCTAATTAAGTAGGTTGTTTACTAGAATTCCAGATTTGACAGAAGCCTAAAACTCCTAGAACAAGAAGCCATTTAATGAAGCACTGAAAATACTATTGAATGAGAAACAAAATCGATGTAATCTTTATCTAATAACGGTGATTCAGAATAATCCATTTCCATCCTATACAGCACATACACTTGTAGACTACATCTTTCAGGAACAGAGTGCACTGTTAATGTGATACTGCAGTCATGAATACCCTTCCTGTGTAAATAGATCATGGGATTTCAGGGGAATAACTACAGTACACCTTTAAGAAGTACTGTCATCTGTACAACCCACCAATATGAGTAATGGTAGCAGAGTTAAGGAAGGTCTCCATATGCTTATTTCTGCAGAGCTCTTTTCAGGCATGTAAGTGAACCACAGTGGCTGCTAAAATAGTATTAGTGTCAACCTTTATCTTTTCATCTTTGGACTAAAGGGTAGTGTATTGCTTTTTATATATCATCAGGATGTAGCAGGAACTGCAGAAAACCCCTGCTTCTTTCCGCATCTTAATGGCAGCTTAATACTGGGAGACATAATCATCACTAGAGAGAGACACACACACACACAATAAGACAGTGTGTATATATAACAACAGCTAAATAAATCAGAACGAAAAGACACATTTGGGCCTTCATTTCCTCTCCTCTACTCCTATAATGTAAGCACATTACCTGTGGTGCAGTTCACAGTGGCAGCCAATGCAACGAACATCCCACATGTTCATCTGGGAAATGACCAGCCCAGCAGCATTCACGCTTAGAACACCTGACATAACTAGGCTGGACTGGAAATAATACAACCTATCAACCACTCTCTGAAGACTAATGATGCTGCATCTCTGTGGTCTACAGACGAAGCTATTAACTCTACAGCAGCAGCAGTTCTGCCCATGCAAAAACTATGGGAAGACAACGAGAGGCACATAAGTCTTAAGTATTCATCAGGCAGCTGTAAAACCTGCAGAAAATAGAGTACAGATGAAAAAAAAAAACCAAAACAAAACAAAACAAAAAACCCAAACCAAAATGTCTTTAGAATTGTTTAAAGGGAAGTTTATGAGCAGATGTATAAATGGAGTGGCAGACATGATAAAAAAGCAAACACACCATTGTATAAACAGGTAGATTTCCCACTAGTGGGGCATGAAGAAAATTGTAGCGTAGTAGGCTTATCCAGCAACTTAAGAGTAGATTGTCAAAACTAAAAAGTGAAAAATCATTTGCACTCATTGAAGTTCTGGTCCAGAGTAATTTGAGCTTTCTCTTCCCCCTTTCCACATGCCAAACTCTAATTAAAAAAAAAACTAAACTGAAAACAAACCAACAAAAATCTGAATTAAAAATATATATATAACCTACATTTGATTCCTTGAGCCTTGAAGACATCTACGTTTAAAAAAAAAAAAATCATAATCCAAAACTGATTTGCTATTGTACCAGAATTTTTATTAATATTTCCTTGCCACTTACACAACTCAGGAGAAAATGAACAGGGTTAGGCTGACAAGAATAAACGTATCAGCCTTGGTTTCACTTCTCTATGCCTTCAAAATACCACAGATGTTTCAAAATCCATTTGGGCTTGTTGACTTCCAGATTTCCAAGTTATTCACAAAGAAATACAGATTTTGGTAGCAGATAAATTCTAAACAAAACACACGAAGCAACAACTTTCACAAAATGTAGGCCTTTCCCAAACCATGTTACACTTCTGAAGAGAATTTATGGTTCTTGTAAGGCTATCACTTTGTTAGTCAGTCTGCATTTTCAAATCTTACTTTAAGATTGAAAAACATCTCGTGGAGTACATGCTCGGCAATCTCCAGCTCCAGTGCAGGATTTTATCCTCATTGCATTTCACCAACTAAGGCTTTTGCTCCCAGTTCCACTCCTATGGATGCTGTGATCCCTCTGCCATCCTGCCTCATGATACCCACAGGAGAGTAGAGTGGTGCTGAAGGAAACAGCTTTATGAGACCTCATCCTTCCCCCACAACTGTGTTGTGTGCCGACATCCGTGTCCTTTTTGAAAAGAGAAAAATGCATGCTTATACACACACACAAGCAAGGCCTGCAGGAAGGACTGCGCATCAAAGAAGAAATGCATCAAACCTCCCATTCCCTGGCACACTAAGCTTCTGAGGTAGTACTGGCCCCAGTCATGGTAATTTTTTGCCATGCCAAGCCATACATGAATTTGATATAAGCAAATTCCCAAACTTGCATGCATATTTATACATCTGTACATAAATGCTTGTGCAGATAATGTCACTTAAAAGTTACAAGGTCACCTTTTTCTTCCTTCAGTGATGTCTGGTACTCTTTGCCATAAAAAGTAGGTGCAGACAGAGAAAAATCAGATCGCTACCCATTTATAACTCCTTTCCTGACTTTAATCAAGAGCATATTAGTATGCTTTAAGCATATTAGTAACCTAAGACCATCAACTTTAAACTTGTAAAATGCCTTTGAAACTGTGTGCAGTTACTTGCATTTGCAATCGCTTCCACTGAGCAGCAGCAGTCTGACTACATCTGTGCCTTACCTCGCCAGACATCTCCACTGATTGCAGTGGCACAGGCAAACAGCTACATTTACACTTTTGTGCTCACAATATTGGAACCAACATTGAAGCCCAACTGAAAACCAATGTCCTCACATGCCAAAATAAACAGGCTGCAGTTCCACTGCTAACTGCGTCGGTAACTTTCCTTGCACATCCCGAGTGGGCGTCCCTTCTCACTCGTGCTTCCAAAGCTAGCTAACACAAAGCAGTAAGGGAACCAATGTTTCATTACAGGAGGGTATCAACACAAGGGCCGAAGGCTGAATGGGGTTAAAAAGAAAGCTGAAAGCCAAAGTCTTTTCAGAACATTTCTGTAAATGTCACCGTTCAGCACTGCCTTTTTACCAAGGCTGCCAGCCACGTTCAAATGTAACAGGGAACACTACAGTTTTATCCTCTCACTGCACACCTAACACAATAAGGTATATTAGGCTTGCTTTACAGCCATTAATACGGCACCACTCTAAAAAAGACAAAGAAATGCAACTTGTTAGAAGGGTGTGGGGGAGAAGCCTTTAAAACTTTGATACGGAGACCCACAGAGACCGTGTGTGGAAGCATCACTGTTTTGGCCACCCCTCAGAATTAACTTCTCTGGAAAAGGAAGGATCTCACAATCCATCTCCAAAAAGGTCACACCAACTAGCCACTAATAAAAGTGCCTTCTCCCTCTTAAAATAGAAAGCTGCCACCCTGAAGCTGAACAAAATCCTTGAGGGTGACATGGAAAAAGGGAGGATGATATGATGCTTTCTGCCATGCTTTGAAAAATCACTGATGATCTACACATTACTACCTAAAGAGGACAAGGGGAAACACTGTGATTTATCCTGGAGAGAATAATTCTGCTCCTTTATTTATTTGTTTATTTTTCAAGAAGTTGAAGAATGTGGAAAGACATTATGAATTGAAGTTAAGTTTCTAAGAACACACAAACACTACAGACAGCAGAGCAGAGATGGCAACTTATTTACAGTCTTCACAAATATGTTTTCTTTTTCTCCATCCCGAGGGGGGTTCAAGCTGCCAGAACCCTGAACTGGATTTTGTACTCCCCTCAACATATTCAGCTCAAAAATCTCAGGTATATTCAGAAATGGGTTTTGAACCACCCCTGTACCTAATAGTCATTTGTAAGCAAATTCTTAGAGCCTGTTGGCAGATCTCAGCCACAATAAAATACAAAATGGAAAAAGCCAAGGTAAGCAACCAGGGAATTGGCCTCAACTCCAAAACTTTTCAGTGCACTGTACCAAGTTGCATTTTCAGTGATAATGACCTTGCATGGTGGTGCTAAAAAGGCCCTACTCTAAAAGGTTTTCCCAAAGCATAAAGCTTTTCAAGTCCGTTGTTTAGGTATCACTATAATTCAGACTGCAAACCATGCTCTTATTAAAAGGAAGACCCATAGTCATTGTCAGAAAAACAAACATTAAGCAACCTCGGCAGCAGAGTTTAAACAGCAAGAAAGGAAAAGAGAAATGACTGTTAAGAGAAAGGTATCGTCACAGACTGATTCCTAGAAAAACAAGTCAGCCCACAAAACCCTGCTTGATCCCTGCAAGGTAGAAGTTCCACAGTTAAATACGGAATGTAAAATGCTGGAAATTCTCATAAAATCCACATCAGCACCCAAGTAGTATCCCTTCAAGTAGCATATTTTACTGTAAATACCAAAGGAATTAATAAAGATCAGCCCCTTCATTTAAAAATGTTACAGTACCATAGAGCAAGAAAGGTCATGTTTAAGGGGAATATTTTACAGCACTGCAGAAGCAGTATTAACCCAGAAATGAAAAGGGGAGGGGGGAGACCCAGAAGGCCCTCTGAGAAAGCCCCTGAAGGACACAATGCCCCTTTAAATGATAGAAGGACCCACAAAATTACTTTCGGCTTCAGCCCTTACCATGAACTCCTCTAGGGTCTGGTAGGTTTTCCCTCGAAACTCGCAGTAGTTCTTCCTCTCCTTGCACTGCGGGCAGCACTGCGTGGTGTCCACATGGACGCACCGAGGGTGGAGCCTGGGGCACTCGGGCTGTATGCACAGTGGGCCCTCTTCGGTGCAGAGGCAGGGGCAAGCGGAGGGGCCCGGCGCAAACTTCTCCCCGATGGCATAGACGAAGCCGCTCTCATCCACGCAGCCTTTCCCACGGTAGTCCGGATAGGCATACTCCTCCGGAGGCTCGGGAGTGACGCTCGCAACAACTTCTGGGAGAATCGAATCTTCAGCCACCTGAGGTTCCTCGGGAACGGCGTCCCTTTGCTCTTGCACTTGAATGCTCCCAGATTTACTGCTCGTCCCCTGGCTGTTCCAAGCCTGCTTTTGCTTAGTCCAAGACTCCTTGTTCGAGTAGTTCCTGTTTCCTTTGCTCTTCCAATCCCTGCTACCCTCCTCCCTCCCGCTCCTGCCGATCTCATTCATTTTCCCCGGGCCTGTCTGGCTGTCCCTTGTAGATGTGTGATCCCTCTTTTCCTGGCTCGCCTTTATCTCCTGTTTGTCTTGAGCCTTGGCCAGTTTTTGTACAGGTATGGTGGAGCTACAGAGGGCAACCATGAGGCAGCAGGTTACGAGAAGAGAACTAGAGAGAGCTCCAATTGCCATTGCAGTAGAGCTGGGCATCACCTACTGCATCCCACAGGGGACACTGCATTCACATCGGAGGGAAGCACTTCACAGATCCACAGTCCCTAGGAAGAGAAGGATTAGGAACGCTTCAGCTTCTGCACCTCTTCCCCCCCACCCCACCACCCC
>VZTV01079386.1:597-14261 GCA_013400875.1 Anhinga rufa
GGGGGGAATACACAAAATATTAAAAAATTTTAAAATCTGCATAAAAAGCAAATCAGTCAAAGAGAGTTTATAAAATATTTTTCCAAGAACAAGCCTTTGAACAATGTCAGACAAACGTTGCCTGTAAGCATTAGAAAGCAAGGCTGTGCCTCCATCTCCAGCTTCCTCTTTTTGCCTCTGGCTGAAGAACTGATACACCATATGTGAGCAGCCTGACTCCACCCCCCTCACTACACCTGCAGGTAGGAGAACATCTTAAACTTGCAGTTAATTACCCCTTCAAACAGAATGTGTAAAAGGTACAGGAAACCCCTGTGGAATCAATGAATTATCAATCATAATATGAAAAGAATTAATCCCCAAGGATAAACGACTTGACAGGGTAGGGTTGGTATTTTATTAAAGGACTTATTTCCCCCTAGTAAGAAAGAATCTATTAACTTAAAACACATGGAACCACATGAATTAAATTAGGCCAGTCCTCATGTTACAGTTTCAGATTTCATAAAGTGCAGCTTGTGGTTATGTCATGTGTTTCACATCTAAAACACTGGTTGATGACCTCCCAAACTCTTCAATATTGTACTACCAGTGATATTTACCATAGCTTGACCACAACACTTTCAAAGCTGATGTTAATAATACATATGCCCGTTCTGTAGGTCTGACCATATTTTCCTTCTCAATAAACAAATACTTGTGGTGTGATTGTGGGTGGCTTAACTGTCTGAGTGCCTTGTTGTGAGCAGCTCTTCAGGAAGAAAAAGGCAACTATATGGTCCTGGCTTAATTATGGGTAGTAATAATAGCTCGTTGAAAGCATCCTTTTAAAAGGGATATAACTGCAAAAGCTTGGTTAGGCATAAGAACGAACAATTACTAGAGAGTAAAATACAAATAAAGTAACGGTTTTAAATCATCCTCCCTCCTCTAATAAATTTCATTTTATTTTCTTCTCTAGGGCATTAGATGCAGAGGGTGTGTATGGCACAGAAGGTTTGTTAATCACAGTAGAGCTGCTTCGGCATCATTTGTTATGCAACTCCTTGAATCACAAATCATAGCTCAGCAAATAAATAGCTAAACATAACAAGAAACTTTTGTTATTTATCTTAGTATGTTACTAGTCCCAGAATGAGGCTCAGTTGAAAGAGACATCAGCATGTCCATTCAGCTTGCCTTGTCTCACTCAGTTCATTTTGTTTACAAACATAACAAGCATTTTATTTATTTAGTTTATTCAGTTGTAAGTAAATACCAAAGCCAGGATGAATTAATTTTAATCCTTTCGTTTACCAATCACATACTTCAGGAAGGCAAAGGCATTTCATGAAGATTGGAGTAAAGAGCTATGTTTCCTCTTAGGTTAAAACATGTATGAATATATGATTTGTAATATTTCATTACACTTGATATTTGGGCTTTGTCTCATTTGAGTTTACATTGGTGTAACATCTTCTGAAAGTGCTATTTTGCTATCTACTGCATGCGTCCTTCCAAAGCATCTTTAAAAAAACAAATACAGAAAAATTTGTCATCAAATAGTGAATGTAAGAAACCAGATAATCTGCTGCTTGTAAAGTACCTGGGCTGAGGCCTAGTTCCCACCCTGCCCCTGCACTGCTGTTAGCATCTGCTTTGGTTTTGGGGCCTGTACTCCCACCTCTTACAGAGCTCTTTCTATCAAGCTACAAACTAAATAACTTGGCTTACAGAATGTCCTTTCAAAGCCTTAAATTTTCTTTGCCTTCTCACTGCATCTTTAAAAAGTCAATTAGCATTTGGATTCCAGGATGGCTTTTGGAAGTGAAGTCTTCAGTGGGGTTGCAGGCTTGTGAATAAAGGATCATTTACTTAGTGGTAAATGCCAACAGATACACACTGACTTTGAAAAGTAGATATAAGGTAAATATTAGAACACTTCATTGTAATCCACTAGCACCTCCCAATTACATTGATCCATGAGCAAAGTTTTTTCAGTGCTAAAATAGACAAATACTTTCCAAATCACTGTGAGTGGCTGCTTGCAAGTCTCTCTTCAGGCTTTTTGATCATCTTGAGCACTCTCATCACCTTAGCTGGCCCTGTGGGTCAATGGCTTTATGAAAAAATGCTGTCAAAATGCTCTTGTGTATCTCCAGCCATGCTATTATCCCATTTTCCCCCTTTGGTGTGCCTCTTTCCCTTTGGTTTACATCCATCTGTGGGTTCTACTGAGGCAGAGAGCTGTTGACAGATCCCCTTCATTTTAACAAGGCATGTGAAGAGGTTCACCACAGTGGAGAACAAAATACCAAACCTTCAGCTTTTGAAAGCTGGCCAGGTGTTGTCATGGTTATATAGCATTAAGAAGGTCAAGGCACAGACATGGAAGGGTATGAATGAGGCCTTGGAAATTTTAATACATGTACCTTGACAGTGGCATGTCGTGAGAAGCTTATCATAGAATCATAGATTCATTAAGGTTGGAAAAGACCTCTAGGATCATCAAGTCCAACCATCAATCCAATACCACCATGCCTCCTAAACCATGTCCCGAAGTGCCACATCTACACATTTTTTTAACACCTCCAGGGATGGTGAACCCACCACCTCCCTGGGCAGCCTGTTCCAATGCTTGACCACTCTTTCAGTAATGAAATTTTTCCTAATATCCAATCTAAACCTCCCCTGACGCAACTTGAGGCCATTTCCTCTCGTCCTATTGCTAGTAACTTGGGAGAAGAGACCAACACCCACCTCACTCCAGCTTCCTGTCAGGTAGTTGTGGAGAGCGATAAGGTCTCCCCTCAGCCTCCTCTTCTCCAGACTAAACAACCCCAGTTCCCTCAGCAGCTCCTCATAAGACCTACTCTCCAGATACTTCACCAGCTTCATTGCCCTTCTCTGGACACACTCCAGCACCTCAATGTTCTTCTTGTAGTGAGGGGCCCAAAACTGAACACAGTATTCGAGGTGCAGCCTCACCAGCGCCGAGTACAGGGGCACAATCACTGCCCTGCTCCTGCTGGCCACACTGCTCCTGATACAAGCCAGGATGCTGTTGGCCTTCTTGGCCACCTGGGCACACTGCTGGCTAATGTTCAGCTGGCTGTCAACCAGCACCCCCAGGTCCTTCTCTGCTGGGCAGCTTTCCAGCCACTCTTCCCAAGCCTGTAGCATTGCATGGGGTTGCCGTGACTCAAGTGCAAGACTCAGCACTTGGCCTTGTTGAACCTCATACAATTGGCCATGGCCCATCAATCCAGCCTGCCCAGATCCCTCTGCAGAGCCTTCCTACCCTCCAACAGATCAACCTCCCGCCCAATTTGGTGTCATCAGCAAACTTACTGAGGGCGCACTCAATCCTCTTATCCAGACCATTGATAAAGATATTAAACACGACTGGCCACAAAACTGAGCCCTGTGGTGAGTGCTTGTGGCTGGTCACCGACTAGATTTAGCTCTGTTCACCACAACTCTCTGGGCTTGGCCA
The DNA here is from genome assembly GCA_013400875.1 of Anhinga rufa. Lineage (NCBI taxonomy): Eukaryota > Metazoa > Chordata > Aves > Suliformes > Anhingidae > Anhinga > Anhinga rufa. Next base: position 4,073 of record VZTV01079386.1, read on the forward strand.
TCCAGCCAGTTTTTTACCCAGTGAAAAGTATACCTGTCTAAGCCATGAGCCACCAGCTTCTCTAGGAGGATGATGTGGGAGACAGTGTCAAAGACTTTACTAAAGTCCAGGTAAATAATATCCACAGACTTTCCTTCATCCACTGGGTGGGTCACCTGGTCATAGAAGGAGATCAGGTTGGTCAGGCAGAACCTGCCTTTCATGAACCCATGTTGGCCTGGCCTGATCCCCCTGGTATATACTTTCATGTACGCTAAGATGTTGGAGGTGTTGGTCAGGGGATTCAGCAATATATATTCTTTCTTCAGTCTTGCTTATGATCTGAAAAATTATTTTTAAAGACTTTTTTTTAATAACTGACTTTGGGCAAGCTCATCAAAATTATCTTGTTGTGTAAATCAGAAGGCCATCTTAATCCAAATTCTGCAACCCAAGCTCAAAACTGCCATGTGAAAAACTGTCATTCTATGGTGGACTAACTTTGGAACAGCCTAAGTGCAACACTACCTCTTTGTTCTTCTGTGTTTGATGTCCTGCTTCTGCAACTGTTTTGTCTCACGCTGCAACGTAAGCCTCAGTAGCAGAGCCACGGCTCTCCTATACTTTCACCAAATGTAGTTGGGGCTACCATATAATGAGTCTGTTGAAGGAAAAGAAGGAATTAATAGACTAAGTTCCCACATTTTGATTAATTAATGAATGATTACAGAACTGATCCAGAGCCTCTGCCCACCTCTGCATCTCCAGGTGTTCAAATCAGGATTTGTATACCCTGGAAGAGCAGTCAAACCAGTAGACTATGCCCAGGTTGGAACTGGAGGTATATTCTAGCCCCCAGTCCTCCCCTTATAGAGAAATAAAAATACGAAAGAAGTGGGTTATTGTAAAAATCTAAAATAATGTCTTCTTTTTAAATTTTCCTAAGTTGCTGATACTACACAACAATAACAATATAAAGGTTTTAAAAAATAAATATCCAAGGCATAAACAGTAAACAGTATAAATAATTACCCACTGGAGTGAGTTTCTATTGTGAAGTAGCAAAAGCTAATAAAAAATCATGCTGCCACGAGCAGAATAAGAATAGTTATGATATGTAGGGTAACACAAAAAATAAGGTTAAAAGGTAAAATAATACAAAGGAAGTAAGTTTCAACATAGATACTGACATACATGAGAAATGTGTTTATAATATATATAAGATTCTTAGAGAAAGTTGACATAAACTAGGAAATCTAGCATTATTACAGTACAAAATATAATATGCAAATGAGATTGCTTGTGATCCCCAGATATTCTAAAAAAATTCATATAGGTATAAGTAAGTGGTAAAGTCCTTTCTACTGAAGCTAGAATTCTAAATGCAAGATATACCTTTTAAAATTGTATAGAGTCTTGAAGCTGTATAGAAATATTATAATTCTCTAATACTGCATTTCCAGCCTACTTGACTCTATTGCTATTACATTCTATAGTCTTTTAAACCAGAAAGAAACATAGGAAATTATGAGATGAAGGACATAATTTTCCTTAAGAATTATGATCCTTTTGTAATTGCAGAAGTGACATGTAAAAGGAAATAATGGACCTCTAATATATCTACAGCAAGAAGAGAGATTTAATGGAATCTTGACTAAGGGAATACAAAAATGTCCAGATAATTTGGTCAGAGAAAAAATGTGTTTGTAAAATATTATCTTTTTCACATTAAACAAAAGGGAGATTCTTTATTAGGCATTCTGCAATTCCAATCTACAAAGGAGGCAAAGCACAAGTCTGAAAAGAAGATTTCAGTTATGCTATCGTATGCGTCTATGCATAAGAGAGAAGAAGGTTGTACAGAGAACATAAGGTTACTTTACAGTTATTGTGAAATAAGAGCATTTCACAGTAATAATGTTGCAACTACATGGTTGTTCTATTGGATATAATAAATGTGTGGCAAATTGCATTATTATGCCATCACTTTTTCTATGAAGTATTTTTTCACGAATATTACTTAGAAACTGGACTACAGGGAAAACTAACTCAGTACAAATGGGGCCTATTCCAGTTCCCACTGAACTCACTGTAAGAAGTCCTATCAGCTTCAATAAGCCTCATAGAAAACAAATGAACTATGTTTTTATTTACAGTTGGGACTCATATAGTTCAGAGACACAATTTGAAACCTGTAAGTGTCAATAAAGGAGTTCAATGACAAGGGCTACAAACTAGACTAGGAAAAAAAGAAAAAAGAACCCAAACGTACAGAGAAAGCTCCATATTGTGCAAATAAGCAGAGCAGCTATATCAGAAGGGGAAGTAAAACATGTCAGCATCTAAGATCTTTTTTCCTTGGGACAAACATGAAGCACAAAGCCATTCTAGCCCTCCACCTATAACTGTTACTCAGTGGTGTTTTATGCCTGCATACCTTTTCCCATATAAGGATATGAATGAGCTGATATTGCTCTAGGGATAATAAATCTAGTTTAATATAATTAATACATACACACACATGCAGACATATATATAGACACACATATATATATATGTATATATATTTCTGTCATTATGCTAGTACAAAAACTACCTATACCAGGCACTGGAGTGAAAGACTGAAAATAGGTGTAGCTTGTCATGCTGCTGGGAAAAATCCAGTGGCTTGCAGTGCCAATAAACTTGTGGTTTTATCAGACTCAAACATATTAAGATAATGTTTCTCCAATTTATCTGCACTAACAGGGCAAGATCCTGTGGAACCTCAGTTTATATCCTGCCAACTGACAGGATTTCTCCTGCTGGCATCACAAAATCATAGAGACATAGCCATACAACACCCTGAGATGGAAGACACCCATGTGATCACCAAGTTCAACTCCTGACACCACACAGCACATCCTAAAAGTTAAATCATGTATCTAGGATCATTATCCAAGCACTTCTTGAACACCTACAGGATTGGAGACATGACCATTTCCCTGGGGAACTTGTTCCAGGGCTTGACCACCCTCTCAGTGATAAACCTTTTCCTAATATCCAGCCTGAACTTCCCCTCATGCAGCTTTAAGCCTCACATCATCAGACAACAGAGAGGAGATAAGCACTTCCCACTCCACTCCCCTTCATAAGGAAGTTGTAGACAGCAATGAGGTCAACCTTCACTCTCTTCTTCTCTTAGCTGAACAAACCTAGTAACATCAGCTACTCCTCCTAAGTCATGCCTTCTAGTCTTTTCACCATTTTTGTTACACTACTTCAGACACATTCCAATACTTTTATACTATTTTTATACTGTGGAGCCCAAAACTGCATGTAGTGCTCAAGGTAAGTCTGCCCCAATGGTGAGCATAAGTGGGACATTCACTTCTTTTGACCACTTAGCTATACTGTGTTTAATCACAGAATCACAGAATCACAGAATCACAGAACAGTAGGGGTTGGAAGGGACCTCGAGAGATCATCTTGTCCAACCCTGCTGCGTGAGCAGGCACACCTAGAGCAGGGGGCACAGGACCGCGTCCAGGTGGGGTTTGAATGTCTCCAGGGAAGGAGACTCCACAACCTCTCTGGGCAGCCTGTGCCACTGCTCTGGCACCCGCACAGGAAAGAACTTTTTCTTCATATTTAAGTGGAACTTCCTGTGTTCCAACTTGTGCCCATTGCCCCTTGTCCTGTCATTGGGCACCACTGAAAAGAGTCCAGTCCCATCCTCTTGACACCCACCCTTCAGATACTTATAAACACTGATAAGATCCCCCCTCAGTCTTCTCTTCTCCAGGCTGAACAAACCCAGGTCTCTCAGCCTTTCCTCATAAGGGAGATGCTCCAGTCACCTGATCATCCTTGTGGCTCTCCGCTGGACTTGTTCCAGCAGTTCCCTGTCCTTCCTAAACTGGGGGTCCCAGAACTGGACACAGTACACCAAATGCAGCCTCACTAGGGCAGAGTAGAGGGGCAGGATGACCTCTAGTCATGCATCCTAGGGTGTGGTTGGCTCTTCAACTAAAGAAAGAAAAACCTAAGAAAAGGCAAGAGAAATCTTACCGCCTACACCTCTCTGAAGACAGAAAGAAAGTTGAAAGGAAATATTACATAAGAAACTAAACTGATCATTATGAAAACAGCTGAAATAACAGCCAATACTGGAAAGTAATGTTTTTGTTTTTTTAAAAAGTTACATTGGTGTTACATTGGTGTAGGGCCTACAGATGTAGTCTCATGAGGATGTCAAGTATGGACAGCAGTTGACAGAATGACAGCAAAAGATTTGACATGTTTTAATGCAGATTTATCTTTCCTCTACCTGCATGCAGGAAATAGCCAACAAATATGCATCTCTCTTTTCTGATGACTGGAAAGGATCATGAGAGGACTTGGCAGGATGGTTTTTATTTTTTCAAACGGAAGCTTTTGGAAGTGACTGGTTGATTTACTTGTGCCATTTTCAGGACTCTAGTTTGTGGGCTAGGAGACTGTTCTGCTTCTTTTTATTCCATTTTGCCTGAGAAAGCCAATATATAAGCACTTGAAATTAATAGTTTTGTTTTGATTCTGTAAATGCATTACAATTCAGAAAGGAAAAAAGATGAAAACAGAAGGGACAGCTATTTTGCAGTAGTCAAGTATTATTTTCCCATGAACATGTATTTTAGAGAGTTATAGTTAATTTTAGAAAGATTAGACATAATCTGGCTTCAGAGAATGGTAACAGCATGCAGACTATCTTCATCTGCTCTCATTTCAAATGCCACTGATTAGTAATGTCACCATCTGATGAACTACATGGAAAAGCTTTCCAGTTAACAATGACCAAAAGCCAATGTATTTGCAAGAACCCTGAGGGAAACAGCTGTAACTCAAGCCTTTCTCTCCCCAACCTGTGTGCCACATCCTCTCTGCTAGTCAGTTGACTTCTTTGGTGGTAACTCAGGCTCAGTACCTCTGGAGTCTGCATACAATGGGATAGCTTCAACTGGCAGGTTGAACACCACCATTGAGACAGTCTGCAGCTTTCTAGGTGGTCATAGGTAAAGGTATGGCCCCTGACACTCAAAGGAGAGAACTGTCTGCCTCTGGAGCAACTGGTCTAATCATGAGACCCAGTCTTGCCATGATCAAAGAAATGGTGCCATCACCCCTCCCGATGTTTTAGGAGAAAGCACTGACTGCTATTGTGGATTTTTTTGCCAACCATGAGGTAGACCTTGCCCTGAATAGTGTCTTGAAACTTTAGCCCTAGGTGTAAAATGAGGATGATGCTATTCCTTTCTCTCATCCTTAGTCTCTTTATATATAATATGATCTGTACTTCAGTATAGGTATGGGACACTGAACACAATAGTGCTGATGGCAGTTGGTACTGTTTGTACTGTAATACTCCTTCTTCTGCATGCATTGTAAAAAAAATACTTCATTTTTATTTAATATTTTGTTATCTTTAGACCTCAGAGTGTTTTACACAGAGAAGTATTATGACCTCCATTTCACGCATAAGGAAACCAAAAGGCAAGTAAAAAACAAGTAGAGGCAAGTAAACCAAGGAAACCAAGTAGGGAAAGACATAGCGCCCATTGTTTTTTCTGCTAGACCACATTAAATAAAATGGCATATAAAAAGAAGATATTTTTGGCTGCTTCTACTTCCTAGAGGGGAGGGAAGTCAGTTGAACAGAAAGCTAGAAGATGCCTGTAAGTGATATATTCACAATGTATTTACTAAAGATAAAAATGTTTTTGAGAGATGTTATATGTGTAGATAGATATCTGCTAACGCTCCATAAATCTGTTTGAATAATTAACTTCAATTTAATTAATGTGCAATATCTAGTTTAATCTAAAAGATGTGTTAATTATATTTAAGACTAACTAACATTTTTTTATTTGGATTGTTTTGGAAGCAAATTTTACTGAAAGTATTTTAATTAGTTTACTGTTGCTCTAGGAGAACACATTAACTAGACAATGTGTTAAAAATTATCAAGGTGTTTCTGTGGGGGTTTTTTGTTTTGTTTTTTAGCTGTGAATATGTAATGTGAATGAATACTGAATGATGGCAGTGTTACTAGGACCAAAGGAGAGCACAGACTTAGGAACTGGATGTCTCACAGAGTCAAACTGACTTTGTCGGCATGAGTTTAATAGGCACACCAGCCAAACCAAGCAAAATCAAGCCATTATCATTGAGGGAGACCTTGGTGTGAGTAGCAAAGTAGCACCACATTCATTCTACCTCTGAAAAGATTATCACAGCAGTTGCTGTAACTACAGTGTGGTTTTGTGGTTAAACTTGTGCTGCACTCTGGTACACAATGGGTGGTTCAACTTATGGCTGCTACAGCTTTATATACCATCTACTACTGCCTCTCTGACACCTGGACAATGTTACACTGAGTTTAATGAGGTAGCCCTTATGAATGAATGTTCATGGTCATACAGGCAACAGCTATGTAAATGAATGAGAAAAAGCCTGAATGCACTGCATCTCCTGGTTCATTGTCACTTAGTGTCTTTCCAGAGTGCTTTGGTCTCAGCCACTAACAGTGATTTTTTTAATACAAGCTGTAATTTTCCATCTCTGACTTTCTCAAAGATCACACAGTGACCAAAACACTATCAAGCCATTAGTAAAAAATCAATATGCAGCTTATCTCTCTGGATCCTGTTCTGTAGTCTTAATTACAGTTACAATGAAGTCAAGTGTTGCAAGAGCCATCTGAGATGGCCTATTCGTAGGATCAGTATGCCTGCACTCATTATAAACCTGCTGGGATGAAATTTTCTTTCAAAAGCATTAAATGTGTTCTGTGCAGGCTTTGGGTAGTTTTAACGTGCTGTGTAAACACTCTGTTTAAGATCTGCTGGAACAGGGAAATAAATGCGTACCTACATGTAGCCTTTACCAAGTGCTAGCTTGAACTTCCAGTTTTCAATCTGAAAATCTGATATAAGTGCAAAGATCCTGTGTAAGCACAAACAAAATATTCCAGGCTGGGTGAAAAAACCTGAAGAAAAGCCATTGCACAAGCTTTGTGTTATCTTCTGACACTGAAATAATACTTCACAAGTGTCCCCCATAAGCACTCTGAAAACCATGAGATTACACATTTATTTCTGGGGATATGGGAAAAGAGGCTAGCCAAGTACATGGAAAGAATATGGAACCGATCCTTTACAAGAGCTGTATGTTGTAGTGCTCTTTTAGTGGTGATAATGCCTATCAGGACTGATGTCTGTGAAGAAAATCCCATTTTCTTCATTCCAGTGCATTGTATCCATCCAATTGGCTTCAGGTTGTACAGTCTTCTCTTCTGGTTTTTGAACAATACCTTCACAGGGCAACAAGCCCTGTAAAATGCAGTTATTATGCAAATCTGAGATCTTGGGAAAGTGAGGCCTGATCCTGCTGCCATGAAATCAGTGGGCACATTGACAAGATCCAGCTCTTGGATTTGTAATCAAGAGATAGGTTGAACCAAAGGTTCTAGTTCCATCTCATTTCAGCTGAGCTACTGTTTTTCATAAGTGTTCACTTCTTTAGTCTTGGACAACCTAATTGTGACATTCTTTTCATCAGTAAAGTCTAGTAGAATAAGTACTAGACTAGTAGGGCTAGTACCGCTCCTGGTGAAGTGGCCTCATTAAATGTCAGACAAAGCTCTAGCCTCCTGTAAAGGCTCCCACAGATACTAATATCAGGAAGTTTCCACCATGCTTTGACTAATTTTACAAGTAGTTCTGTTGCCCTCCTAGTGTGCTGCGCAGAATTAATTTTCAATGCAGCTGCAACCTTTTTAAGTGACTGAAAAACAAGTGTGAGTGCTGAGAATATATTGTGATACTTTAACTTCATCCATGAGAAAGTGCAACTGCCACAGATGGTATCGCAACTTCAAACCCTGCTGGTGCTGAACAGCACTGTAATGCTAATTTAAAACAAGAATGTAGAAGTCAAATCAGGATGTTGCTGAACGACATTGGAAAACCTTGACTATCCTGAATGAAGTGGCTTGGCTAAATTGTCATGCAAATCTTAGTTTTATGGGCAAGCTGGTGATTTGTCTTCTAATTAGGTTAATTTATTTTTTTTCAAAGTATAATAACTAGAATAAAAAGAGACTTGAGGACAGCATGTATCTAAACATGTTTGACTGTGATAGTAAGTTGTTAACTGTTTACCAACTAATCATTTGGACATTACATTCTGTAAGATGACTATCTCTTACTGTGTCTTTTATAAATTCTCTGTGTATGTTTTGCTATTTTGGTAGCTGTTGACATACAAAAAGCATTCATTGAAAACTAAATTGGGACTATATTTTTAACATTTAAGAGATGTAGGAATAAGTTACACAATTTGCCATTTCACAATCAGCAGGACACTTCAGTGAAGGTATTCTTTATAGAAAAGGACAGGCACCTGTGATATCTTTTTAAGTGTTTTAAAAAAACCTGTTGCAAAACATTATTGTACCTTAAGAGATGGTGTGAAGTGATACCTCCTTATTAAGAAAAAAAAAGTTCCTTTTTATGGGCTGAGTTGAGTGATTTTGATACTTATTTTTGATACTTATTGTTGCTATCATCTGTTAGGAACTTAAAAAACTTGAAAGCATGTGATTTTCCATAAGGCAATAGTATCAGCACAGAAACAGACTTAATTCACTGAGAAGTAATATGCTGTAGAATGGACTGACTGATCTTTGAACAATGTGTCTCCACTCTGCACTGAAAAGGTTGCCTTTCTGCAGCTTGCTCTTTGAAAAACATCCAGCTGGTGTTCATCAAGAGTAGCTAGAGGAAGAACTCCAACAGTGAGACAAGACACAGGGGAAGTACTTAAAAGCTTGTGCCAGAGCTATCTTAAGGATTGAAAGGTTTCAGTCATATTTTCTTCATGAAGAAGATGTATTTTGCTCCAACTGGTGCTTGTAGCTTCCCTTAATTTAACTTGCTCGTCTAAAGTTTGATGAGAAACTTTCAGTTTTTGCCTCTAAGACCCCATTCAAATTCCACTAGCTCATTTAGGACGCCAGACAGCCGTCATTTTAGGAAATGGTTAACCACATACTTGTGATCTGTATAACTTTCAGCTAAAGAATACAGCAGTACATAACAGAAAACAGCAGTTGGAAAATCTACTTTTGCTGATTGGAACTGTTCTTAATACAGAATTTTTATTTTGTCTCTCAGATGATAATATCCTATTAGCCATATCAAAAATCATAACTGCAGAATGACTGATTAAAAATCTATTTTTCATGTTCAGATGAAACAGATATTATTATGTCCAATTATACGTCTTTGCAGGAAGATATCACTGTTCTTGGGCAGGATTGTCTTATACCAGTATTTGTAATGCTGCCTTGTTCATTGATATGAAATGCTATTTACAGAAACTGTAAGAAAGGCTGGATTGTTCACCATGTGGAGATGATAATTTATTTTCTAAAGGAACCCAAATCCTTTTAGAGTTGATTTTGCATAAAAACAATAAAATATATTTTTACTGATTTTACCAAGAAGGCATTTGCCTCTTTAATTTAAATTTTAATAGGCATAGCTGGGAAAGGAATGCAAAAGAGATGCTATTATAGCAGTTTTTTTCTAGGAAAGAGCAGTAAGTAGTTAAATATGTTCATCATATAGCAGGGTTTTGTAATTGTGACTCCACCTACCCTATATTCATTCATACTGGATTTCAGAATTCAGACTAAATGCTTGCATAAGCATTTTAAGTTAATGAGGTAGTGAAAATCTAAAAGTGAAGTGCAAATAAATTTCAAGTGTTTCCAAAATTTTACATCCTAGTTCAGGTTTCTTATTAAACATATTTTGCATTTGAGGAAGCAAGAAAATGAAGACATGTACAATTCTTTTGATAATATCCCCAAAATACAGTATGTATGTAAGTTGTGCATACCATGCAAATCAGAGTAACATATAATAGTGTTATCATGTTTTAAAAAAAAATATGTATTATCCTAGGTGCTTTATAGTGCCATTTTCATCCTCAGTATTTTAGGAAATCTGCCTTAAAATACAGTAATATTATGTTTGGGTAAGAAGAACATATTAGACAATGGAGAAACATCTCTTTTCAGGTTCAAGAATGTTTCTAAGCAAAGTCCTTTCAGGCTTTAAAGCAGCAATGCTGAAAATTCAGGCTGTGGGTTTAGGGTTGGGAGGGAGGAAGCGAATGTTGGGCT
>VZTV01079388.1:0-10005 GCA_013400875.1 Anhinga rufa
TTTTGTTTGTTTGTTTGTTCCCCTAGAGAAGTTGGAGTCTCAACTTATTATTCAACTTTCTGTTGCAGCTTTGCTTAATGGAGTTTATACATTCTTAGATCAAACATTATACAATTTGACCAGGAATCATGCAATCACAGTGGGAGATGGGAAGAAGCAGCATAATCTATCCTATAAACAAAGGGATCATTTACATTAGACCACAAGTTGGTTAATAAAATGGGTTTTAGTGAAATAAAAAAATAAATATGTAGCTTTTCCTGGGATGTGTTCAGAAATAGTTGCACTCAGATGGGGAATGTGGTGCTCATGTCTTAAGAAGAGATGAAGCCAGTCTCTGTGGTAGGCAGCTAGTCAGGCTTGTCTGGACTGAGGTTGGTTTTGTCTTGTCTGGGTTGATGTGTCCTTGGTGAAGCTCCTGCCCTGTCCGTGCATCTCTGCACTGCAGTGAGCTGAGCTGCCCTGTGTCTTCCCTGGTGAAGCGCAGAAGAAGGTGTCCCTTTGCATGCTTGAGAGAAGGAGATGGTGGAAGGGGACTGGAAAGACTAGAGGAGTTTGACCAGATCCTTACTGCAAAGTGGGGTGGATAATGAAAGCCAGCAGAAGGACTAAACTACATTTAATGTTTATCCTGAGATGAGCCAGCTGTTTTGGGTTGGAAATGTATGCAAGCTTGAGCTGGAGATGGCTGTGAGGACACTCACATCAGGCACAATAAAAGGTGATATTTAAGGCTCACTAAATCTTGTTACTGTCTGTGACTTGTTCTGGGGTTGTATGTGTTGGATCCTTGTAGGACAGCTTTGCACTCTTGAAGTGTTAAGTTTGGTAAAATTACCAAATTATTGTGGTTTGACTGCTGGGTGGATAGAGGATCCTCCCGAGCATTTGCTGGACAACCAGCAGCTCCAGCCACATTGAGAAGCCGGAAAACTTATTGAGTGGGGTATGTGTTATAGGTCTGGGCAAAGGGCTGGTGAGTCAAACTGCTGCCTCTGCATCGGAGGCCTCGGAAGGAGGAGAGTCGGGGGGATTTTCTACTTTTTCTCTGAGGATATGTTGCAGCGTGGGTAGGGAGCATCTCTCAGTTGGTTGAAAAATTGCTTTATCCAACAAACGTTAAAGAAACAAAGCTCCTGGAAGAGAGCTTCAGTGAAGTTAATGGTACAACTCCCCTTAGCATAAGCCAGGAGCAGGATTTTGTCTTGGAGCTGCAGCGAGTACAACCAGCGTTTCTCCTGGACTGTAAACTGAAAGTTGCTGAGAGTTATTATGCACACGTGCACACAATAGTGCTCAGAGCCCGTCCGCTGAGATCTTTCCTTGGGGATCCATATAAAATGCCTCTCACAAAAGCTGCCCTGTGTGCAAGCAGAGGAACTCCATCTAGTGACGTTAAAAAAGAAAAAAAAAAACCCACAAAACTTATTTCACATACATATGCCGTCGCGTACCTCTTATCTTACTGCCAGTCTGCTGAAGATATCAGCACAGCTAAACAGCACGCACTTACCATATGGGACACTAAAAGTGCTGCCTGGGAAGCGCTTTCAGTCCCTGCTCTGAATTCTGCCAATGCAAAAAATGTCCCCTTTGTCATGGTGGTGAATGAATTTTCTTGTTCCCCTTTCTCCTTGGATTTACGTTAACCCTGGGTTTCAGACGAGTTTGATCTCCTCACTTTATTGTATTGCAAACAGTAGTCAATAGCTCTTCAGCTTGAGATTGCCTGGATTTATTTTCAGGTCAAGTCAACTCTCCTTGACCCAAGTCTGAACCAAAATACATTCCCAGAAGATTCCCCCACAGGATATCACATCCAAAGACAGAGTGACATTGTAATGAGTTCAAGGTTTCAGCTCAGTACAACGGAGTCCCTGTTGGCGTGGGGAAGGCAACCGAGCCATCCTTCTTATTTCAGAGCTGGGTCCTCTCCTGGGGCAACTCACAGCAGATTTTGTCATCTACTAGTCACTTCTCTTCATTAAACAATGTCATCAATTGCATTCCTGGTGTTTGTGGTCTGAAGGAAAGCTGGTCTCAGCTCCTTGTGTACGTGTTTGCATGGCTGTAACATGCATGCGTGGAATTTGGTGTGCAGGCTTTGAGCAACTGATGATATGATCTGCATTCATGCTTGCTTGCTCTGCCCTTTTGGTTTTGTTTTTTGGTTGTTGGAAAAGTGGGATCTCTTTTGGGCAGTGCCTAGCACAGAGGCAGAACCAACTGATACTGCATCATGAAGTAAAAACACCACTTTGAAGACTTGGGACAAAAATGGAATGAACTAATGAATTTATCCTGGATGATAAATCTTCCTTCAAAAGAAGGCAGCCTTATGTTTAGTACAAAAGGCTGTTTATTTCTTCTATGGAAAAAAAAGAAGCAGTGTAATCGGATAGGATTAACTTTCCAGGGGCCCTGGACACAGAAGCTAAAGCACAGGCTGCCTCCTTCTTGTGCTCGCATTGGATAATTTGAGTAGTCCAAGACCTCTCTGGCTTTGTACGGCACTGGGCTGTGAGCTGCTGCCAGTGTGCCTTGCACCTAAAGCCAATATTAAGGACCCCCAGCAACTTCTACAGAAACTAAAATTGTTCAGGTGTTTGGCAAGTATAAACTGCTTGTCTCAACTGGGAACCTGGCCCAGGTATGGAGAAAAATACAGCCTTATAGTGTTTTTCATCTTGCACAGGTAGTTGAATACACTTATGGCAAATACATAAATAACGTACAACTAACTTAATGTTGCATTAAGAGTCTTTGTGGTTTGTGTGTGCTGACTTTGTTGTTTTGACTGTTCATGGTTCATGTTTCATACCCCTTTTTTATTTTATCTAGTTATTTAACAACCTAGGAACAGTCTTGTGTGCAGTTTTGTCAGTGGGAGCAATGATACTTAAAATTTTACACCTCATTGGGATGGATGGGAATGTCTTTATCAAGATAGCTGGATATCAAGGAAGGAGAGAAGTGAGAAGTCCAGCAGGAGTTTGCATGTGTGTGCTCTCTTGTGCAGGGTGTCTTATGCAATTCGGGTGATAAGCAAATCCCATCTTTTCTGATGGGCCAAGTTGAGTTATCTGTACCTGAGCTGGTTAAGAGTCTGCCATGGTCAAACTGGCATGCATAGTGCATTTATGGTGCAAGAGCTGCTCAGCAGTCACTCTTATTTTGTGCAGTAGAATCACAGAATATCTCAAGTTGGAAGGGACCCGTAGGTATCGAGTCCAACTCCCTGCTCCTTGCAGGGCTACCTAAAACTAAACTATATGACTAAGAGTGTTGTCCAGATGCTCCTTGAACTCTGACAGGCTTGGTGCAGTGACCACTTCCCTGGGGAGCCTGTTCCAGTGACTGACCACCCTCTCAGTGAAGTAAGCTTAGGCTGTCTTCTCGCCTTGTTCCTCTGGAATAAGGTACTTTGGCGAGTTTTCGCAGGAGGGGGACACGGTCGTGTACGGTAACCTCTATGTGTGCTGAAGACCTTCCTGTAGCTATTATGAGACAAACCACATGGCAGAACAACACTGCTTGGGATGACTGGGAGTGTGCTTATGGCACTGTGTGAATTTGATCTGAGCTCAGATCTGCATGTGGTTTGGGGTTTTATTTATTTAGTTTTTCTATGACCCACAGCCTTCTCATGAGATGTGCTCCAAGAGACAGCAGGCTCATCGGGGACCTGAGCATGGGCTGAGTGTCTGGAGAACATGCCCAGTGGGCAGGAGTCCCATCCCAGTGTCCTCCACACCTGGAGCCAAACTAGAGGAGATTCGAGCCTACATCACCCCTGGGGCGGTGCTGACCACCATGCTAAAGGTATGGATGGAGAAAAGGGGGAGGGATGCTCCCATTTCAAAGGAATACGAGATTTGTGGGGTCAGGAGGGAGGTGGGAAGCCAAAGGTGGAGTATGACTGTAGCTGGGAAAGGGGGCTGTGAGACAGTCCCAGCCCAGCATTGTATGGAAGCTGCCTGTTGTGAGGAGACCTCACCCATACACTGTGGCTGGCTATGTGCAGGGTGCTCCTCAAACGCCTGGTATGGCCCCTCAGGGGAGGGGGGTGTTTATTCGCCTCCATCTGATTGCAATTTAGGCAGGAGATGGGTGTCAGTCTGCTGCAGACACCTCTGGGTACGTGCCACAGTAGGACTGGAGCCTCCTGGAGAACAGAGAGCAGGCACGCAGGGAGTCTAGGTTGGGCAGCAGCTAAAGGAGGGCTTTGGTGAGCCTGTGCTTTGCAGCTGGCCATCCAGTTCTACTCAGATCCTGAGTGTGTGGCTGGACTGAGAGCCAGGAGAGCTTGGCAATTTCCATTGCTGCGCCAGAAGCGATCCAGAAGATGGCCAGATAGTTCCCAACCAATGAACATATAACTGAATGCAGCTGTAATGTCTTTCATCTTCTCACTTGCTGTTGGTGTTTGCTAGCGGGCAAACAGTGACTGTTCACAATGGGCCCAGTAAAAAATTACCCTTTGTGTTCATTTACTTAACATTTTCAAGGAGTTACGGCTAAATGGAGGTGACCTTCATTCTCAGCTCCCATACATGGGCTTAGCTCCAGCAACTCCAGTCAAGCTATGCTGACTTGCGGCGGCTGGGACTTGGGCCCTGCTTTTAACGTCCCTTACTCAGTGGTCATGCAGTCAGTTTTTCTTGCCAAGATTATATTTGCTTTCCTTCCTAAAGGACTGCTCTAAATATCATACTTTAAAACAATATGTCTTTTTCCCCCACAGAGAACAACATGATATGCCACCGTTGAATTAATATGTCCATGAAAAGTAAATATAATCTCCCCAGTAGATCCCCTTTCCAGAAGATTTACGATTTAATGAATTTTTTTATTTCTTACTGGCGGATAGTATTTAGTTGTTTTACACCTAGCAGGACTCTTTCCCATGGAAGCAAGCGAAAGCAGGGGGGATCCCATCATCCTAATTCGAACTCCTTTCTTCCCTCTCTGTCCCCAGCGTGCCACTTGTAACCCTTGCTGCCAGTGCAAAGTTAGAGTCCAGCTTCCCATAGCATGGCTTCTGTCAAAACCTATCCCTGGCACATTAATGTCACCTTGCTAATTTGAGACGGTGCTGTGCGGAGAGGAGAAGTTTATGAATAGTGTTTATGTAAAAATCACTGCCTCTGTAGAATCTTCACTGCTGGCTGCTTAGCTGCTCCAGGTTAGTATTTCTGGCTCAGGGTCCTATTTTATCTTCCTTGTGGTCATGCTCTGGCACACTCTCAAGTAAGTGGCAGTAATGCCTGTGAGAGTAGATTATGAAGCTGCAAATAACATCGATAGGTAACACCTTTTATTTAGTGTAAGGGTAAGATGGAAATGAACTGTGAAGGAGAAAGCCATCTTTGATAATCATTAGCTACATGGGTAATATTCCTAATTACACTACCTGTTGGTTTCTCCTAAGAATTGGTAAGTTGATTGCTCTGCCAGCCCTTTCCTTGGCATTTCCCGCCGGGATGCCTGCCGTACCGGTGCTTGGCTTTTGGGAAGCTCGCTGGGGACGATGGCTGCAATTCCTGCTGGGACTGACGGAAGGTGCGCTGCCGGGTGGCTGGATGGGGGAGTGTTAACCTCTCTCCTCTGCGCCTTTGGGGGAGAAAGACAAAGAACAGTCAAAATCCTGGGTGGCCCGGTTGATTGAGACCCACGTGAAGTGCTGTGTGCTTTGCGTTGTCTCTCTGAATCAGTGCTGTTCACCGTCACTTGTCAAGAGGTGAATGCTGACAGCAGTGTCCCTGGGCTGAACAGCCTGCCTGGAAAACACAGATCTCCGCCGGCAAGTTTTCACAAGCCTTTTGGCGTGCAGTGCTTCAAACCGCAGATGCTGGAGGCCTGTGACATCCTAAGGAGCTCAGCTTTTGTGCTCTAAAATCTTCCTCTTAAATTCGGTCCTTATTGTTGCGGTGGAGAAGTTAAAAACACAGCTTTGGAGCTACAGCATAGATGGAAACCAGGGTTTCTGCTAAAAGAAATGTATCTTATGAGCCTTTAAACTAACGGGTGGGTGGTATGGAGGAGAAAGGGAGGCCCTGCACTGTGATTTCTCTTTAATTGCTTGGTTTGGTGGTTTAGGCTAGGCTAGACGATGCTGACGCCTTGCCCTAGGATGGGTTGTGGTCGCCCTGGCAGCCTCTGCCTGCACATCAATTCCTTTGGTTCCCAGTTTTAAGAGGTAAACTTCTTTATGCCACAGTTTCCCTAGCTGTGAAATAGGGTAACACCCTGCGTTTGCAAGCAGGCGTTGAGCGTGGCGTCCCGGGGCGTGCTGAGCATCCCACCCAGCACCACCACTGTGCCCCCTGCCCTGGCTTCCCCGCTCTCCTGTGCCGTGGCAGCTCCTTCATTTTGGGGCACCCCCGGCTCGCTCTGTCCTCCCGCAGGGGAGGACGTCGTTCTCCTTGGAGCTGCCTACAAGTATGAGTGCCTTTCCCTGCGCTGCCGCAAGCATGAGTAGCACCTTTCTGCAGTGCAGCATCGGGGAGGGTGTTTCACCTTGTCCTCTTCCCCTTGGTTTCCTCATCTTGCATCTCTTCCAGACCGTACAGGACGGAGCTGGACAGGAGACCAGCCCTGTGGCTTTCCTGATGACTGTCGGGGGCTGCTGACGCTGCTTTAGGCATGGTTTGGCATTAAATGACTTGATTGTTTTCTGTTGGTAGGGGAAGTGAAGCTGGGCAGTACTGCGGTCGCTGCCTGCTGGAAATTCGCTACTCGTTTCCTTTCTGCCTGTGATTTCAGAGGTGACTCCTGATGTAGTCATCTATTTATTCCTTTCGTTAGTCCAGTGGCTTGTTCCTCCATCCATCATCCAGCCGATGCAGCGAGGAACGTGACCGGGAGAGGACAGAGAACTGGCTGTCTTGGAAGAGGGAGGAAATGAGTGCCGCATTTTCATCCAGCAGCCCGCTGGCGCTGGCTCCCAGGACTGCAGGAAGCTCTTTTTTACCTTTGTACACTTCACGGATCACAGCCTGATTTCCTCCAGGGCTCTCCCTGGCTTTATCGTCTCGATGTGGGTGTTTGCACTCCTGGCCGGCACATTCTCCGCCTGCGCGAGGCTGCTGTGTTTGGACACCCGCTCAGTGATGCTGCTCCCGCCTCGCTCTCGCTACACGCAAACCTTCTCTTGTGTAATGGAGAAATGTTTCCCTTCGTCCCTCTTTGATATTTGCTGTGCTATTGAAATGCTCCCCCACCCAACACATATATTGCACTTTGCCTTATTGGCTTTCTCTCTCACCTCTAAAAAATATTTCTAGCACTTAATGCTGCCAACTTGCCTTTTTTTTTTAAAAAAAATTTCTCAGTTGACTTGAGTAGGCAGGGCTGGGTGTTAGCTTCCATCTCCCTCCCAGTTGGAAAGGGAAGCCTTAAGAGAAAATGAGGATGCTTTCAGCCCATGTTCCCAATGCCAGCAGGGAGACGCTGTGGGGACAGAGAATTTCCTGATTTCCCCCCCCCCCCCCCCAGTAAAAACCTGTGCTTTTGGAGGAAAAAAACCCCACACTGGTGTAGCTTAGGCAGCTAAACAAAATAAATATAAATGCCAAGCACTTGGATAAGCAGTTAAATAATAATCTGGCTTTCAGTGCCACATTTTGCCCAAGACCCTGTGCCTGCCCCTCCTGCAGTACCTATCTCCACGGGTCAGAGCTCGCCCGCAGGTGTGTTTATCTGCAGCTCTGAGGCTGTTGGAGCCTTGACCTCGCGCAGGGCCCCCCATGGTCCTGCCCATGGTCCCCGCGGAGATAGCAGAGGCTCAATGTGGAAGGGACCCCAAGAAAAACCCCGCGAGGTGAATCTGGTGCCCCGTGAAGGTGACCGGCCCCTCCCTGGCCCGTTGCCACAGACTCCTCTGTCGCAGGGTGAAGAGCTGCGGAGCTTTGCTTTCCCCCTTTCCTAAATATCTGGAGCCAACTCCTTTTCATAAGTGATGGATCGCCTTGCTGGAGAGCTCCATCTCCAAGGAGTTTCTGGTTGCTCTACTATCGCATCTCTGGGGCCATCTGCTTGGACTGGCCGTAACAGCGGTCTAATGGCAGCAGATACGAGTTAATCATGGCAAGCAGGTAGCATCAACCCTCTGCTGATCTTATCGGGGGTGCTCAGCTTCTCCCCAGCTCTGCTTGCTGGGTTTTAGGGGGATGGTTTCATACTGAGCAGTTGGGGTTTTTTTTCGAGACGGCGTTGTTTTGCTTTCCACCCAAGCATTTCATCCCCAAACGCCGAGCAAAATCTGGCTTTCGTAACAGAAAGGGAATGGGCTCCATCTCTCCTGCGTGAGGAACGTGCTCGCTATAAAAAGATAGCTGGAGGGAGGAACCTGGAAAGGGCAGGGAGGGCTCTGCTCTCGGTGAATGCAGGAGAGGGGAGGTTGCCTGCGACTCCAGGACAGCAGGCAGCTTTGCGGTTGCAGATGCTGGCCAGTATTTTTGGAGAGCTGTGGAAGAGATTGTACTACTTGATGTTATTTTCTGGCACGCTGAGTAAGGAAAAACCACTCCGCTTGCTTTTTTGGCCAAGTAACTCAGGAGTTCTGCTAGAGTGCCTTTATTTTTATTTTTTTTTCCCTAGGATTCGCAAAGCCCCATTTAGCCAAGAGCTTCAGTACATGCTTATTTTTAAACCTAGTCCTGTCGTCGTCTGAACTCATTGTGCTTCAATTCTGCCAACATCCACGGACTTGAGCAAGCGCTCAGAATTTAAGCAGATGCCGAAACGCTTTGCTCGCTGACAGCTGTGAAGTTCGGAGGACCTGTCTGCCTTCATCCAGGGAGCGTGGAGGTTGGGGACGGGGACAAGGGACCTTACATCTCGCCCTCCCCATCCATAGGATGGTGGGAGACTCCTCCCTCTGTTCTCCTCCTTCCCTGGCACCGAAACCCGCAGCAGTGTTGTGACCGTGGGATGGTCCAGGTGGACCTTGGTGGCTTCTTGAGGTCTTGTTGCAGGGCGGCACTGCGAGCTGGTGGTGGCAGCCCAGATCTCGGCGGGGACAGAGGCGCCACCAAATGCCCAACAAATCTGGCCTTTCTCCAGCGTGTTTCTTTGCCACGTGCTCGACGGGACACCCTGGTGCGGTGTCAGCTGGGAGATGTTGGAGGTCTCTGGGGATGTGCGGGGCTGAGCTGGGAGGCAGCGTGGAGCGAGCACCGGGCAAGCTTCAGTGCGTGCTTGGAGCTGCAGGAAGTGTAATATATCTATGGTTTAATCTTCTCTTTGCTGGCAGAGAAGCTGAAGCTAATTGTGCTTGCAGGGGCGTAAATTTGGTGCATTTGGTGCATTTGACTCCACTCCTTGATGGGGGCAGAATTAAGGCACTGTGGGCTGAGAAATGGAGCACATTTCTTTTCTTAAGTTTAGAATTAAGACTGTTCTGCTGGCAACTATGAATCCTTTTAATCAACACCCTCGCTCTTCTTACATGGGTTCCTTCTGCCACAGAACAAAATGTCTGGTTTTGATGTATCCCTGACTTGTTTAAATCTTGAGAACTTGTGCTAGGTGCTTTTTCACGGGAAAACGTGTTCTCTTTTTTTAAGCATGCGTTTGCCAGCAGGTTTTAATTGCCTGTGGAAATAGGATTAAGCATCTTTGGGGAAACAAAATACATTCTGGGGGTGTTGAAGCCCTCGGATTGCAAGTGCTAAAACGCCCTGTACCTTCCAAAAAGTGCTGGTTAAAATGCGCTGGCTAACCCGTTTCTCCTGGCTGGAGGGTGACTAGGTAACGACGAGGTGATTTAGGCTCTGGGAGCCGTATGTGTGGGTGTGTGCTCCAGCAGCAGGGCTTGGGCACGCGGGAGCCCCCGGGTTATCTGGTGTTCGCGGGACAGCCCGGTGGTACGTGCATCGGGTCCCTCAGAGCTGTCAGCACCCTCGTCAGGCTTCAGCAAGTTGTATTGTGCGGCTGTTGTCTTGGCAGGTAGATTATCACCTAATCCTAGCATCTTCCCCCGGACAGACAGACAGACAGACA
>VZTV01079393.1:3238-20956 GCA_013400875.1 Anhinga rufa
GATCTGGGCCTGAAGGATAGAAGATGGTCTAAGCCAGAAGCAGGAACATGCTGCAGTTCTTTTAGGTAAGTTTCAGTATTACTTACACGTACTTGCTAAATTAACTGTCAGAACGTGCCTGGCTAGTAACCTGATCTCTCCTGGAACAAAGCTAGCTGATAAACTTTGCTGCTTTAAGACTCTTGTAATGTAAGGCATTTAAAAGATGCTCTTGGAGATGAACTCATCTTTTAAATGGAATCAATGATAGAAACTACTAAACTGCAGTTTTCCTTTACAAAAAAAAAAATGTGCAAGAAGACACGATTTAATTAAAAGCAACTACTGTCAAAGCTGTATCACATGCCAAAAAAAACAAACCCAAACCCAACCCTCAGGGAGAATATATTCTTAACACAGGAAGAGCCCATCCTGGAGCAGCTCCTTGGCTGGAACCGCTGCCCTGCTTGCTCTCACACTCAGGGAGCTCACAGCTGAACTGAACTCTGCTTTCTTCACCAGGTTCACGTTTACTTCTACCTCTCGTACTTACACCAGAGGTCGGGTGGAGCCAGTAGGCAATATTTGTGTCCATTGTGATCCAGTCAAGAGCAGAGGAGCTGTACTTATGTTCTGTGTCTTCATTTTTTAATGTGAGTATTTTCCACTAGGAAAAAAGTAAACAGAAGGCTTTCAGAACTGGAAAAATGACTGGGATAGCAGGCATGGGTGAACAGCTCCAGATGTAAGATGGTAAATTCTTAACCTGGGAGTGGACTAAGATTTTGCATATCTCACACTGGATACTGATCGATAAAATGGTTTTGTTTTGCTCTTATATAATACGTTTTCCATAGCGAATTTCTGCAGCTTTAGTAAGGGGCATCGACACTACAGCCTGCATATACAACACACTAGAGTTCAGCTTCAGACAGCTTTTGGGTGCCCAATTCATCTTCCTCCCCTTCCTTTTTTTACACAATCACTCGGGTATTCGTTACTGAGTCGCATAGTTGCGCAGTTCTCTGACGCCCTTCTAAGTGCCTTCAGAAATATTTTTTTTCCAGCGAGGAAGCCAAACTACTCCATCAGCAAGGAATAAACAATGAGTGAGTCCTCAAGCTCAGAGTTTGCAGAAATGCTCAGGTTCCTACTCTGCAGCAGAAGGAAAAATGACAGGAGGAAGAAGACCCTCACCTGCAATTCTGTGAACTTTGCCATGAAGCTGAGGTTTTTACTTAGGTCCATCTGCGTGGGAGAGTGGAGTTCCACTTCCCTCTCTTTTTGCTCTTGGCCTGGAAGAAAACAGCATAGCTCAGAAATAACCACACAACAGGTAGAAAGCTAGAAAGGGGAGAGAGCACATATGATATACCCCTGCCTCCTCAGACTCCTGGGAGCCCTTCTCCAATACATAGTCCCACTACGAGAGTGCTCTAAGGGGATTTGTAAGGATTCTGACGTCATGGTAGAGCTAGAGCCTGCTAAACACACATACACACGATACCACCTTCCCATAACATGAAGCCTCCCCCAGTCACAAAAATCTGCTTCGAGAACATGGCTGAGACAGACGTACTTTTCCCATATCTGTGCTCTTCCACATTCCACACCATGCTCTGGTGGTAGCCTTTGGACAGCTTCTCTCCAACCACCTCCAGCTGCCGGTATCCCCACTCGGGTAGAGATGCTCCACTGAGCTGAAAGGGAAAGATGACTGTAAACTTAACAGTCCTGCCAGTTTGAACGTCCAGATGGAAGTTCCTGGGACCTGCCTGAGCGGTGGATCACAGCAAGGGACTGCTAGAAAGTATGTGCAGAGTCACCATGCAATACTGTCTCAACAAATGCTACAGCCATAAAGTCAGGGATTCTGGCAAACTCTGCGAAGAGATTCTTAACTATTCCAGCTGCTGTCACACACTACACACAGACTCAGCATCAATTTCTGAGGCAGTATCTAAGGCCCAGTTAGTTGTGAAGAGTGGCCACAACCTCCTGAGAAGCAGGACAGCTCTGCATGCTGGAAAGGAGTGAAGTATGAGCATGACTACCTTGAAACACAGGCTGCCCTTTTATCACTTTGAGCAAGGTTATTGTTTCGATTTATTTACTTATTTGGTTATTTGGTTAGTGGTTTAGGCATTTTGGAGCAGAGAGGTTAGTAGTTTATGAGCTTACAAGAACTGCATGGAGGAAAAGCTACAGGCAAATAAACATAAATCTGCTCACCTTTAGCACTGCAGAGGTGTTCACATGAACAAACCTCACTTCTGACAGAATGGTCTTCCACACATCTGTGTCAGACTCCCGATTTACAATTTCCTGCAACAGAAAGATGTCTTTTGATGGTCATGTTGTCTCAGCTGTTTCTGCTGGAACATGATGAGCTCCTCCCTTCCCTTTGACCACTCACCACTCTCCAGAGGTTCTGTGCTGGCATGGAGATGTTATAATCAATATAGCAGGAAACTTCTTGGGAGTGAGGGCTAAGAGGGGCAGCAACATCATGCCTAGAAGACAAGTAAAGTAAGATCCTTCAACACCTTTCCTAAATTCATATAAAAAGCAAACCTATAAAGGTATTGAATTGGCTTAGACCAGATTCAGTAATGAAGCAAATTCAGTAATAAAGCAAAACCAAGTAACCCATTTACACAGTTTACTCTGGAAGAGAACACTCTCCACTACCAAGAGCTGCCAGGAACAGGCTCAGAGGAAGCCGATACAGATGCATGCTATGCCAGGCTGAAGAACAAGCACTGATTGTGACAAACAGAGACGCTGTTCACTGGGGTTTCCAATAATGAACAAATTAGGTTTGGAAGGGACACAGCAAAAACCCAAGCTCAAAACAACTCCCTTCCAAAACTGAGTGATATTCGAGTACATGCAGACACCCTTTGGGAAGCCGTCAGGAGGCAATTTCATACTGCAGTCTTTGCAAAACAGGCAAGAATCCAGGGCAAGCAGCCACAGCACATTGGATGCTCCAACAGGTTTTCCTAATGTACAGAGCACAACCTTCACGCAGGAGTATGCCACCAAAGTCAGTGGAGCTGGTAGATGACTTTGGGTTAACTGTCACACAAAATACTAAACATCTGCACCTGCCTGGAGCAGAGGCAGTGAAGGGGCAAGGATGAAGACTCACCAAGAGGACTATGTATTTAGGAATCTGCAGAACTATCATGAATTGTGAACATGGGTGAGACCACCGCTAGCCCCTCTAAAGGCCACTAGTAGAGACGACCAGAAACAGCCAGCAGCCACTGAAGAGTTTGTGATTAGTATCAAACCCCACTGCCAGGTCAACTGCAAACAATAAATAAGTGTACAGCATCCTTTCTCTGGGCCACATGCAACTCATGCAACTAACCATATGAGGTCCATCCTAGCCCCGCTGTTTTAAGAACCCATGAATAACAGGCAGTTTGTAGCACATCTGAATGCAAGGGTCGCTGCACTTCAACCCCTCAACAGTTATTCTGAGAGACAACAAGGCAGAAAGAGCCACCAGGCTCAGGAGAGCAGAGGATGAGGAAAGGACTTACGTGTTGAGGTACCGAGTCGTGATGCCGTGGACCAGCTGCACGATGTGTCCATGCCTGACAGGACGGGGTGGGTTACTCACCACCAGCTGCTGCCTGGTGGAGTGACACCCAAGAGGAAGTGATTATATTCTGCTTTCTATATAATGCAACCTTGTCATGACCAAACTGTTAGGTCAAGAAGCTGCAGGCAGGGACAGACATTTAGGCGGTAAGATGAGAAATTCAAGCAATCTATAGATTGTACCAGAATGGAAATAAAGCTCATTAAGGCAAAGGTGAGTTAAGGGCAGAATGACTCAGAAGATCAGTAATGGGATACTGACACCCCAGCCATTAGTCAGTGGTCTGAATCTTGGTCAGTCAGGAGCTAGTTCAGATTATTCCCACCACACAGCTGTTTGGTGGCTTCTGTGAAATTAGTAAGTGCTTCAGTGAGGTCTGACGGGTGCTCTTACTACAACTGATGTCACTTTTGGCAGAATTACAAGAGAGACCAATGGCTATCTCCACCATGAAGACCAAACTCTCACCTTGCTTCTGGACAGGCTAAGGCATGCTTTGGCAAGGGGAACACTGTAGTTCACCTAACTGCTGCCTGCATTTTACAGTTCTATAGAAGGACTTCATATCCTCCAGGACTTGCAGAAGTCTTGAGTTTGAAGAATTTTAAGAATTAAGATGTCCCTGCTCACTGCAGGGGGGGTCTTACGTGAGAGGTCTTTGCTATGGACAAACCTTCCCAATGTGAATATGATTTGTAATGGCACACAGTCCTTCTGGTACGACTGTTTATACAGTTCCCAGAGCAACATTAAGAAACCTACAAAAGCAACTTTTTCATCAGTGTGAAATGATATCACACAAGGGCTTTTACTGGCAAAACTACAAGAACAAAGAGTCCTGCTCCTCACTGACAGTTACAATGGCAAAACACTTCAGCACGAATGAGGCCTCACAGGCGCAGGCACCCGCTTGGAATCCCTCCCCATGTGGCAGATTCTACAGCTCATCCCACACTTTAAATACAATGAAATACTAATTCTGCAAAAGTGATTTCTACCCTCTTCTGAGTCTCATTCGAGTTTGGTAAAACTCATCAAGGAACTCTAATGCCATGGCTCACACACTTCAAAAAGCAGAACTTCCCTTTCATGCAAAGCACCTGAAGAGTTCCCACTGGTCTCATGAGTCTTTAAAGTTCCCCTTGTGCACAGCACAGCCCATGTTCTGGCAGGAGCCGTTCAGACAGAATTTTGGAGTCCTCAATAATGCTTTTACCATATTAAGGATTGTGCAGACAGCCACCCTTACCAACTCTGCAGCTGACATTACTTGCTCAGGATTAGGCATGGCCTCTAGGCTCATAAATGGAGAATAGTTATGTCCAATCCAAGCTATGCCCTGGTTAGGTTTTGGAAGCATATAGAAGCTATGCTTGCAGCAGCTTGGCATTTAAATCTCTTTCATACTCACATTCCAGGATCTTTGACAATCCACCAGTTGTTCACGTCCTTGAAGGGGTAGCAGGTCACCTGCTGTTGATGTGAACTACCTCGGCCATTCTCATACCTGTACAGAAGGTTAAAAATCCCCACAGGTGTGTAACAGTACATTTCTGTGCTCAACAGAGTCACAGCAATACAAAACCAGCACCAGGTCACTGGCTCCATTCCTACAGAGCACAGAGAATCTCTGAGCAACCTGGTGTAGTTTAAGATGTCCCTGCTCACTGCAGGGGGGGTTGGACTAGATGACCTCTAAAGGTCCCTTCCAATCCAAACCATTCTATGATTGATTCTATGATCTGCAGTGTGCTCTGAAGGATTAATGAAGAGATTGCCAGGACCCAAACTGAGACTCTTGGACTGGCAGGTGAAGAACCAGAGCATACTTTCACCCTAACAATACAGACCCAACCAGATTCCTCACCTGATGGGATAAGTATTCGTGTGAGAATGGAGCCAACACTGCATGGGCTTGCCCAACACATTCCGCAGAGTAATCTGAGAGCCGTAGGCCACCTCTAAGGGCTGACCTTGAGTGATACGAGCCAGACCACCCTGAGAAGCATAATGATAGGATAGGTGGAAAGAAGAAGAAACAACCCAGAGACTGTTTAAATTCTGTGAAGAGTCACTAGCCATTTTACCATAGCAGTACCTTAGCACAATGCCTTCTCATTTGGTTTTATCTACAAAAATCAAGTCTTGCAGCACGATACTCAGCAGACAGTAAATACACCAATGCCTGAAAGACTACAGGGCCTTAAGGAATATCACTAAAGCCGTGCTATTCTAAAAGACAGACTAGGTACTCTTCTACAGAAAATCATACTATCATCCTGTAGTATACAATGTCATCACTTAAGAGTTCAGTACTTCTGTGGAGTTTCCTGCAGGAAGGGACAAACCTTCAGCAGAAGAGTGAACATATTGTTCTTGGTTCACTGAGAAAAGCTTTTAGTCAGTTATTAGGATTTCAGTCATTATTGCTTCATCTTAAGGCAGTACTTACAGCAGCAAAGTAGTTAAATGGCATAAAATGAACAAATATGCAGGATCAAAGAACACACCTTTCTTCTAATAGTGAACACAACACAGATTTCCTCCTGTTCTCCCCTAATAAATCAGTTTCTTGACCATGCTTCCTTTACCTCTAAGCTGGCTTGGAAAGCACTTGTCATAATCTGGTCATGAGGCCCAGAGCGATACAGCAAAGT
This sequence comes from Anhinga rufa, assembly GCA_013400875.1. Classification (NCBI taxonomy): domain Eukaryota; kingdom Metazoa; phylum Chordata; class Aves; order Suliformes; family Anhingidae; genus Anhinga; species Anhinga rufa. Next base: position 9,491 of record VZTV01079393.1, read on the forward strand.
CAAGTGAACGTAGAAGAAGGACAGGTACATTGCCACTGGGATGATGATGAGGGCCAGTCCCCTAGCTAGAAAATGGCATATCAAGGAAACCTGGAAGAACACAAGAACTCAATGGTTTCATGCTGCAGATATTAAAAATATTAAAAGTACCAGTCCATTCGGCTTGTTTTGTTTGTCTTTTTTAAGTTTCCCCAACCACCCTCCTTTAGCTAGAACTTCATGGACAGCTGGATAACTTCCTCCGAGGATTTGAACTGGAGCCAGCAGGAGTATGTAAAACAGTATAGGTTTTGAGCCACAAATCACCAAGGCATGGATAAGAGCAGAAAAGCAAGCCGTGCACGCATGATTTTCTTAAACTTAACTCCATCTTCCCCAGCAACTGAGCTGAGAAACTGTTCTATGACAGGAGGGTTTGCAGCCTACAGCAAGGAATTTTAGTACAAAAATCAGCTACAGACAGCAGTGTTATCTGTGGGCTAGCAAGGCTCCTAGCTGGCTCCTGTGCTGAAAAGTTACACATAATATATTTTGCACATTGTGCTACCTACGTTTGACAAGTTCTGGTCTCCTATCATCTGCCAGAAGTGGAGTCCTGCCACGACCAAGAGCAGCATATAGGTAAACAGGCCCATGTATTTCACTCTGAGAAGAAAGTGCATAGAAAATGAACACGGTTAAAAACTACACAGTTACCTAATACAAGACATAAACATTGAAACTTTCTCTTTAATAGGATGCATTAAAGTCCAAGGACTTAGATCCATGACAAGTTTGGTACAACAACATAAATAAGCCTCAAGGCTTTGACACCAGAAGATATCATTTGCCAATTACGTTAAATAACCGCAGTTGACAGAGAACCTTCTTGATAACAAGGTGGCAGATCACAAAGCACAGAGTCCCTAAATTCAGACTTACTGAAGCTTGAGGCAACTAGGAGGGAGGGGTGAAATGCTGCTGCTAATTTATAGCATAAAGCCTTCTCTGAAAAAAATGCATTTTGTTCTTCCCAGGACAGTACCCTCTAATGCCTGGTATTGCCCACTGTGAATTGACATCCTCTCCATGGAAACAATCTAACTCACTAAAAGGTCATGGAGATGTCTGCTCAGAACAGCACCAAGAATCAGTCTTCAAAATCCAAAGCCCCAGTGATACCTCAGATGCAGGCAGGAGAGTCAGCTTTCTAAAACAAAGCAAGATGTCGTCACTTACCCAACTGCACAAGAACAAGCTACTCCAGTCAACAGAAGCCAAAACCACCAGCTTCCAGAGAAGAAACTTAAATAAAAGGACAAAGGAAAAGATGTTATGGTGAGATCTGGGCACCTTCTTAGGATCCTGAATTCAGTTAATTTAACTTGAAAAAAACTTGCAGGACTCCATTATTTCTTAGTCTACTCAGAGGTATCTCATTCTGAACCTCTCACGCCACTAACTCTCAGCCCTGACCTACAGGGTGTTGTCAAATGTACTTCTCTGTATCCTGAATGCTACCTGCCTTCTGATACTACAGATAAATGTATTCAATCACTTGCTGGGCTCAGTTTAAATATAATTTTACTTTACTAAAGATTACTTTATCCTCTGCAAGGATCAGAGAACATGTGAAGTCACAAGAAAAGAGGCAAAGATCTCTAAATTCAGTGCCTGTATACAGCAACAAAGGAGCATTAATTAACCTGTTATCATCGGTGTTGCTATGTACAGAGGGAAACCTTACAATAGAAAATCTGGGTAGGCAAAGGAATGCTCCCAAGGGATTTTATTTTTATTGTAAAATGAAAAAGACAACCTTGCTACCAGTTAAAACAGTCTTTAACACTGCTCAGAAGAGAAAACTTCTGGGGTGGCCACATAAAAGGTCAAAGCATTGGATTTTACAGACAGATGAAGTGAGTTGCAGAACGGTGAAGTGACTTACAGAAAAAACACACACAGTCTGTGACAAAGAAAGTCTCACCACAAGAATATCCCAAAGCATGGGAGACAATCCAGCTTTACCTGTGCCTCTGCAAATTGTAAAACTTCAGGTAGGACAAAACTGCAAGTAGGATAAAAAAAATCAGTATTGATTCCAGGAGCATGAACCTTGATTGAGTGATCAGAGAGTTCTCTGTTGGAAAAGAGAGAGATACACAAAATTAGAGAATCTTATCTATAGGCAAGTGCTACCTCAGACAATCACATCATTATCCAACAGAAGAACCTGCCCCTTTAAGGACAGCCAATTCACTTGCTATCTTACTGGCTGTAACTGGGAGGTGTTGGGTTTAAAGGGACAAAAACCTTCCAGCAGGAGCAAAGTACATGGCGGTAACTGTCTCCAAGGACAAAGAGATGGGCAAATAGTAAAGTCTGGCAGGAGGCAGATAAAGGTGCTGTGCTTGCCTACAAAGGCAAAGAAAATCAATGCTGGGAAATTCAGAGGTGCTTCTCAAGGCAAAGAGAGTCAAGGCAGTGACCCCAGCAGGCAACGAGCATGATGACAAATCTTCAAGAAAGGGAGCTGCAATGAGCTGCTCTGTGCAGGATTCCCAGAGCCAGAATCAGAGCAGCCGGTAGCTAGGAGAGGTTTCTCTTATCAGACTGCTAAAGGGCTGTTGAGAGGCTCTTTCCCTTTCAGGCAGCTGCCAGCAGACCCTCAGAGAAAAAAAAAAAAGCGGAGTTATACACACCAGAGCAGTGTCAAATCATGTGCTAAGGACACAGACTGGTTTGCTGCAGTTTGGAGATGAAGAAATTTGATGAGCTCTGACTGTAAGTAGGGTCATCCTGCTGTTAAAAACCAGTACGTCATAACTCATCCTGTAAACCTTTGAGGAAGAGAGTACAGGCCTCGAGGTTTTCTGTGAGGCTGTTAAGGCTGCTCACTTTGCTTAATAATGAAATGCACTTGTATAAAGGCTCAGCCTAGAATGGCAGCCTGCTGCAGCGCTGTAAGGCTAGAGGGGACCCGAGAGGCTCAGCAGAGACTGATACAGGCCAGGGCTGAAAGTGGGCTCTAATGTGTTGTTAATGTGTTATGTGCCCTAAAAATTCACAAGGGGAAAAGGGACCCTTCTCCACCTGTATGAAGAATGGGGCCCAGGGGAATAATCTTACCTAAGAGAATCAGAAGAGCAGCTCCAAGTGCTGCACAGTGGGAAAACTTCAGTTCTACCAAAATCTGATATGCTAAAGGCACGCAGAGAGCACCAGCCAGTGCTGGCAGGAGTCGCAAGGACCGAACAGGAACGTTTGTGCTGTATTCTGAAATAGGAGGCAACAGCGATGCACTAATTTGGAAACTATTAATTGCAGAGAAGACAGATCAATACAGAACTCCTCATGACTACAACGGGTTGTTGAATCTAACTTCTACTCTTAGTAATTTATTGTCCGTCTTGTACTCCTTAAACTGTTTTAACTGATTTAAAGAAACTGTGCTATGGAATCATAATGCCTTAAATTTCTGTTGAGAGTCCAGCAGAAGACTTATTTAAGAGGAGAAGTGAAGGTTTCAGATAAAGCATTATTTCCACTAGTCAGGCAAAAGGAATCTGTCAGCCGCTGAAATACTGCTTACTTTCTCAGAAGAACGAGACAGTTAAAATCAGCTCTTACCAGCTCCAATCCTGTTCCATAAGAAGTTTCCATCAAATCCTCCTAAGTAACCTACAACATAAGCAACAATTCAAAATTTCCAGTCTCAAAACAAGTATAAAAGCTGGTGCTAAATCGGTACTGGAACCGTTTCCCAAACACGTAGCTTTTCCACGCATGAAAGCCCTCTTTCCCAAAAGGGTCCTCTTCCGTACCGTTTTGCCTACAGCAGTCCTTGATAATATGCAGAGGCACAAAGAATATGAAGTGGGAACAACAGATTCTCATTGACAAAGTTACATGTATATTTAATCTCTTCTCCCCATACAGACACTTTTTTGTTGTGCCTATCTCAGCTACAGAAAGGAACTCAGGCCTGAAAGTCTGCTTGTTGTCTGCTATTTCTAGTCACTAGCAGTTCTCATCTTACCTTTCTCTTTACCCAAAGGACTGGATAATAATGAGGTAATGGATCCATGGCTCCATCACCTCCCCAGTACTTATGCAACAGCCCCCTAACAATACTAAGTAAGGGAAATCCTTATTCTCTCTACATCAGAATCTCTCAGCTGCCTTGTGCTTTTCCCCAGTAACAGGATCTGACAACTCATTTCTAACCAGTACTTCTCTCTTCCACAGAAACAGGCAACAGACACTTCCCAGTTCCAGGAGATGCCCTACCTCCCAAAGCTAGCAGCATATGACCAAAGGGTGGGCCGCTGTCATCCACGAAGAAGATTCTCTTCATGTAGAGGGAAACAAATTGGCCATAATAAACTTCATCAAAACTGAAACACAAGAGACAGAAACATGTCAAGTCTAACTGGAAGTATCCTGCAGGCTATGGGGATACTAGGGAAGGAAACACTGATTTGCTGGCAAGAGGCTAAGAACACAATGAAGCACAGTGGCTTTGCCTCTAGGAGTTTCTGTTAGGGAAACGCTATCACCATATTTACAGAGGCTGACATCAGGCAAGCTCTGCTCTTCTGCTCCTGCATTCTTACCACCAATGTTTAAAAAATAAAAGTCTGTGTCATTCAAGTAGGAAATAAACTATTTTACTCACACTACAGCCCGTGGATAGGAAAGCCCCCAAAGACGGCTTATTAATCCCATCACAGTCAATGCCATGAGGTTCATATTTATCTCTGCAGTAACCACAACCGGGTTCTTCAGAAATCCCAACATCCTGTCAAAGGTCTGTCCAAACCTCTGAGAGCAAACAGAGAAGAGCAGCAGTCACCCTTTTGCTCAAAGCTAACTGAAGATCATTTGACAGAAAGCATACTCCACTACTTTCTGCTACAGTCAGCTCATGGTAACTGATCTTTCAAAGTTCTCTCGCTTTCCGTGTTTATGTGTTTTCTGCTGTATCTACAGGTGTAATTGTAAAAATGAAGTTACTAAACTAACACACTTAACTTTTCATCTGCCCTGCTTCTACATGCATATGGTTCTCTGTCATCACAGAATCACAGAATGGCAGGGGGTGGAAGGGCCCTCTGGAGATCATCTTGTCCAGCCCCCCTGCGTGAGCAGCGCACCTAGAGCAGGGGCACAGGACCGCATCCAGGCGGGGTGTGAATGGCTCCAGGGAAGGAGCCTCCACAGCCTCTCTGGGCAGCCTGGGCCGCTGCTCTGGCACCCGCACAATAAATAAGTTTTTCCTCATATTTAAATGGAAATTCCTGTGTTCCAGCTTGTGCCCATTGCCCCTTGTCCTGCCATCAGGCGCTACTGAGAAGAGTCATCAATAGTAAGCTAGGAACTTTTGCTTATTCTTACACTGGTTCTGCAAAAACGCAATAGCTTAATTCAAGCCTATATTCTGCTTTGTGCTAAGCCAACCTCCCAGCCCAAATTCTGATGCTAGTGATAGGCAAACCACATGCTCAGGCACCACCAGGCTGCTCAGGTAGCTTTGAAAAAAAAAAAAATTACTTCCTTGCAAACAGCATATTTCAGGGGTGGGGGCAGGGGGTAGAACATGCAAACATCCTCTGTCTTAAAAAGCTAGCTATTGGAGCACGGGTGTAGGTGCTGTAGGGCTCTAGCGCAGCCTAGGGGGGAGCGCTGCAGGAAGCAGGACTGAACTCTACTCCTCTAGGCAGAACTGCTAAAAGCTAGGTCAGAAAATAGGAGAGGATCAGTGTTGTATCTCCTCACCTCAGCGTGACTGAAAGTTACCGGAATAAATCCATCTGTGTGGCTTTGATCAGGGGAGAAGCAAGATGCGAGCACATCACCACCATCAAGTGCGGTGCCACCGTCCTTGTTTCTCACTGCCTACAAAACACAAGTGCTGTTCAGCTGCACATTGCCCTGCACAACAGACGTCTGTAAGAAGCCCCCTTGCAAAGCCGGGCTCTCCACTGGCACCGGGGACAGTACACCGCTGCCCCACCCGCCCTGGGACAAGGGCAGGCCATCACCTGCACCCTGCCATTGCCTCGCAGGCCCTGGCACCCCAAAGAACACCCTGACAGGGAGGACCCTGCTTCTTGCCACAGCAGGCAGGCCTTGAGCCCTGGGGCAGGACTGCAGCGCTACCTGCTCCCACCCCAGACCTCATACGCCTCCTCAAGGAACCATCTAGCCCTCTACCAGGCTTTGCATCCCCTTCCGTGAGCCTTATGAGGGGTAGGAGGCCCACTAACCCACCCACCAGGCCTCGTTCTCCCCGTTGAGCTCTATGGGGGCCAGCGGTCCTGCTGCCCCCAACCCGGGCCTCACCTTTGAGGCGTGTAGTGCCAACAGGACCCACCAGCCGCCCCGTCTCCAGCCCTGCACCCGCCCGTGGGCGGTTTCTGGGGCGGCACAGGACCGCTAACCCGCCACCGGGCCTCCCCCCGTCCCGCCGAGGCTCGCGGCAGCAGCGGGGCGCCCAGCCGCCCCCCGCCAGGCCTCGTACCCCGTCTTGAGCCCCGGGGGGGGCGTCAGCGGCGACACTAACGCCGCCATGAGGCCTCGGCCCAGCCCCCGAGAGCCTTACGGGGGTGAGGGACCGGGACCGCCGGCCCTGAGGAGACGGCGGCCCCCCCGCGCGCCACGGGGTGGAGGCGGGCGCGACCAGCCCCCGCGCCGCGCCCCGCCCCCTACCTGGCGGCGCCGGATGTGGCGTCAGACGCACGCAGCGCCGTGAAGGCGGGGAAAGGGAAGAGCGCCGTCGCGTTGCTATGGCAACGCCCGCCTGTGGCCACCACCAGGCCCCGCCATGGCGGCCCTGAGGGGCCTCGGGTCCGCTGAAGCCCCCGGGGCCGGGGCCGGGACGCAACACAACCCCGGCGCGGCACCCGGCCTGCCCCCCACCTACCGCGGCCGAAAGCCGTGTGTCCCTGCCCGGGCTGGGCACCCCTGCCCCACCTGTGCTTTGGCCATCTCCATGCAAGAGGAAAAAAAAAAAAAAGCACATATATATATATATTTGCAAGTCTTTAACCAAAAGAACCAGAGAAAGGACTTGGGAATTTGAGAAAAGCATAATCTGCTTTATTTTTTTTTTTATTTAAATAAGGAGAATTCTTTCATATGGAAAGAGCTAATACAATCACATATTTGAAAGGAGAAACAATAGGTACTGAAACAAGGAAAAAGGGCAATAAAGAGTGTGCCGCAACTGGCCTGGTGATTCCGTGATTCGAGTTCCGGTCCAAGTAAAAGTTTCCAAAAAATATAAACAGGTTGCACGTTACACAATTATCCATCGTCTGCCCTTTCAAATATCTGGTCTACATGAAAAGACAAAGAGAGGAAAGGCCAAAAAAAATTTACTATACAGGTCATGAGGTTAAAAGCTTTAAGGAGTACAATATCCCCTTGAGAAACAACAAATGCAATTTATACAGAACCAGAGGAAGGATTCCAGCTAAGGACAATGCCTCAAGACATGCTAAGGGGTGAGCGCCTCACTGCTGCTGCTGTGATTCCCAGGGGAACGGGTCACGGTTGTGGCTCGGACATCTTGCAGAGCCAGGACGAGCCATGAAACCCAAGGGGGTGTCTATGGCCGCTAGGAAAATCTGGTGGTCTTTGGATTAAAACAAACAACAACAACAAAAAAGTAGTTGGAAGGCTGCTGTCTCTTCACAGCCAGCAGTTTTACTGCTTCGGCAAAACGCACCTTTTCTGTCGATGGGCCACAACTAAGTATCCCGATGCCTGTTATAAAATAATTCTCGTTCACAAATGCATCTTTCTTACAAGGAAACTGGGCTGCTGCATGTCAAAAATAACTCGCGCTACAAGGAATTAACCTGTGCTTAACCAGTCAGAAGCAGAACAGAAGGTTAACAAAACGCAACAGAACAAGAGCTTGGCATGCAGTGGTGCTCGCCTGAAAGTGAATATAGTAGCCTGCGAAAAGGTGAGACATAGCAAAAATGCTAGGCTCATTTTTTAATATATATCTATCTATAAATACACAGGAACCACAGGGCAGCTTGTAGCTTTGCAGCATTCTTGCAAGGAAACTGTTAAATGGAGTGCCTCTGCATGAACACAAACACGTATGGAGTTCAATGGGCTGCAAACACATTCAGAGTTACTGACCGCTGTACAGCTGCCACATGGCAGAGCCAGGAGCGAATTATGGAAGATCAACAATAATACCTGTTTCACTGGTGACTGTGCTGCTTCCACTTGTCATTCAAAAATACATTGGAGCACCTTTTTTTTTTCCTACCTTTTTTTCTCCTGTACCTTTTTTTTTTTGGGAAGGGGGGTGGAGGTTTCTTCAAATTAATTGCTAAAAGCAGACTGAACTGGAGAGGAAAGCAGCACTGAATGCAGCTGCTAGGCCATGAATCACTGCATATAAAAGAATCGGTTACATGTGCTTCAGACCTTCAGCTGAACAAAAAGCAGCAAAGTCAGCCTCTGAATATTTCTGCTTCACCCATTGTTACTGAAAATATGGATTCCACCTCTCCCTCCCACTGCGCCTTTCCTAGCAGAAGGAGCCTGCAATTTGGTAGCTGATTTCAAGTCAAAGCAAAAGCAACTCGCAAAGGAACAAATCATTTGGGCCTAACCCTTCAGCAGTGGACACGGCAAGCAGAATTATCCCCTATAAGCCATATCCATGTTTTATACGTCTCCATTCTCCTCCTCCCCAAGCTGAATTTGTACCAGCATACCAGCACCCTTGGCATTTCTGCACCTTGAGGATCAGAGACTTTCCTTTTGACTCAAAGCACCACAAACTGCACTAAACTTGTACTAGCTTTAAACAAACAAACAAAAATATATGCCAGAGAAGGATATTGCACCTTAGAAATTTGGGCTCTAAAACTGCTTTCCATCACACAAAACTCCATTAAGTGAAAGAGTCTTGCCAACTGCAGCTGACAGTCACGCAAAGGTGAGGAATGGAATGAAGCTCACATGCATTTCTTGGCCTTTCCTGCACAGAATAATTCAGACATAATATATAAATAGAGCAGTGAAACAATTACTTTTTCACCTAGACCTACAACATCAAATACGTATAAATAAATTCTAGTGTTTTATTCTGTTGGGGGAAGGAATGGAGGGGTTAAAAGAGAAAGAAGGGTAACCTTTTTCCAACAGGAAGTATTGTAGTTCTGATGGCATTTACACCAGAGGGACTGCAATAACTTGTATCTAGCAATAACCCAGTTTCTCCAACACATTTGACCATTTTAAAGTCATAGGTGGGAGGAAAGAGGTTAGTGTGTTTGTAAAGCTTAAGTAGTGTGTCCAGGGTAGGAAAGAGATGAGAAGAGGGGGGCTCAGATAAGTCTCTTTAGCCATTACAGTTAGATTCTGGGCTGATATTAGCTAGGGCCAGCTGGGCAGAAGGATAAGAGGAAAAAAAAACAACAACAAAAACAACACAAACCAAAACCAGACAATTCTGTTGTTCATGATATTGCAAGGAAGAAAATAGAAAGGGGGGGGTTGGGATGACCTACTGATGGAGCAATCTTTGGAAAATGTTGGGAGCAGGACTAGCAGATGAGGATGCAGGTCTGGAAAATGTCTGAAGGCTGGGGAAATGTTTGTTGCTAAATCTCAAACCCTGTGTTTTAAGGAGGATGCTAGAGAGATGCTGGCACACTCTGCTCTGAAGTTAAAAATCCGTAAAACATATGGGGAGAAAAAAACACTTTTATTTTTCTTAAAGTACCATCCTATCCCTTTCCCTTTGGGTTCTCTGCCATGGTCAATGGGGACACCTGTGGAGAGGGGACATTACTATGTCTAAGTTAGCTTAGGTTTCTAAGCTCTTTAAAGCTACTGTATAAAATTCTTATTTATACCTAGCTTAAAACTTCAAATGCATCCCTAGAAAGTTATGAAGGATCTTTCCCAGAAAGGGAGGGGAGAAAGCAAACGAAGAAACAGTTACACGTTTCAGATCCCTTTCCCAAATACATTCTTTGTTCAAAATATCTTCTTTGGAACCACCAACAAATGACTTGCTGCCACCTAGCAGAAGCAGACGACACAGACAGTTAGCAAGCTATCATCTCCTGCAAAAAATGAAGTTTTCTTTCCCTCACTTCAGAGCGACCAGCCTACTTTACATTTTGAAAGAGCTAAACAACACAAACCAAGTTAGCTGAAAGTAGTTGAGTTTACTTAAGATTACCATCAGCTGAAGGACTTCAAGCACTATTAGGAACTTGTAAGTCCGTTCTAAAATCTACACACACACACACACACACACACACGCACGCAAACCAAAACCAAACAACCAAAGAAATAAACCCCAACCCCCTCCCACTGGGACCTTCCTTTCATAGATCATCAAATATTGGTAAGAAAGTGTAAGGTGATGACACTGTATACACACTATATGCAACTGCATCAAAAGTAAAGAACCCTTTGCTGTTCACATCTGGGGAAGGACAGTAAAAGGACAATTCCAAACTGCCTCTGTAACCATGCACTTCCAACACATAAAAAGGAGGTTCCAAGTGCACGAAAATGGCTGCCTCGCAGAGGGGCTCCTTACCGATGCATTTCAATGCAAATTTTACAAAAGGCCATGAGTTAGAGGAACTGAAAGCAAGACCTAGGGAAAAGGAAGAAGAGCAAAGCTTTGGAGAGCAGCCCCAGGGGATGAACACAAGTCTCAGGAGACATGAAAAATTAGAGTGGCCAAGGTAGGGAGCTTAAGAGAGCATCACAACTACAAAAAGTAGTCCATACAGACCCGTTGGCTTTAGCCAACTCTTCTGACCCATTTGCGGTGAGGAGATTTTTCTTAACAGATTTTACACTTCATAAATCACAGAATGATGAAATCTATGATTTGTATTTTGTTGTGTGTTTGGCAGTCACTAAAATATCCCAAACCCACAAAAAAATCCCTTAGATCCAGATGAGCTTGCAACAGAAATTTGGTGGGGTTTTTTTCCTTAAAGCAAAAATGCCACACATTTTGTTGTGCACAAGGCACCCAAAAGCTACAATTAAAGTGGTGCAAGTTTCAAGATTAATGCACTGATTTACTATATACCTTTAGTACACATTTACTTCTAACGCAAGCACTGCTTCTAGCTTAAAACAAAAATACTGAAAAATTAATGAATGCCATAACTGTCCTGTTTTTTTAATCAAATAATCTGAAATGCTAAATCATCTGGGGAAAATATACCCAAACAAATTCAGTTTAGAAGAGTCATGATTCTCAACATAGCACAGAACCGTATATAAAACTAAGCAGAGTTTTGTCAGAACAGAACTTTTAAGCTGAAGGGAATTCTTTTCTGGAAGGAATGAGGAAAGCAGAAAGAAGGTGGGGTGGGGGGGAATGAGAGAACATATAAAAGTTCTGCTATAAACAAAGATATAGCTTTTTTTGTAAAAACCTCAGCTGCCTGTAAAATGAAAAACCTCAAACTAACC
>VZTV01079394.1:6356-46807 GCA_013400875.1 Anhinga rufa
CCAGTCAGGTAGCGGCGCGGGAGGGACGCCCGGGGCACTGGGCCCTGCGAGGGAGGGTGCTGGGCACGGCGGGGCCCGCGGGGAGCGCCCTGCCCTGCCCTGCCCCGCTCTGCCCCGCCCGCCCGGCGCCTGCCGGGTTTGTTCCAGACCGTCCCGGTAGATGCCCTCCGTTTGTCTGCATTAGTGCGCTGTTAGAACCAGTCTGCCTGTAGCACTGCCTACCGGGCTCCCTGCTCATCGTCACTGTCAGCCCTCTGTTAAACACTGGGAGATGCCACTGAGTTTTACTTTTCTTTTCTTAACTTCGGGGTAGATGATGGTGGAGCTACTCCTGTGCAAGACGAACGAGATTCAGGATCTGATGTTGAAGATGAAGGAAATGAGCAGCATTCTGGATCTGAGAATGGAAGTGTAGGGCACCATTCAGAGGTACTGCTGGAACTTTATCTAAATAAAGATTACTCTACTATAAATTCTTTTTTCGGTTTGTTTAAAGAGGCATTTTCTCCTAACTGAGACTTACATATTTATTCAGTTGTTCTTAAGGGTTCTGTATGGCAAAACTTCATTTCCAGAAAGAAATGTGTCAGATAATCTCTTGACCAATAGGTAGGACAGGGTCTTTTTTTGGGTTTGTTCTTAATTGTTATAGTAGCATTCGCTGTTTGGTACTAGGAAAAGTTTAATATTGTTATACTCAATTGCAAGAAGATAAAGTATTTGGGTTTGAAATTCTGAGTAATGGATTATGAGTAATTTGGAATTTTACCTCAAATTCGGCACAGTGATGCAAAATCACACGTTATGGAGGCATAGGTTTTCTTACCAAAGAATAAATGCTCTCTTATCTTCCATCTTTCGTCCCGGATGTGAGCGTTGACTCTCAAGTCTGTTTTGTGCTATGTTTTTCACCTCCTCATTCACAAAGGAGCAGGTCTCCTTGTGGAGCAGGAGCAGGTTAAGGTTCCCAAATGGGATCTGCTCTTTCTCTAGAGGGTCTTGCTTTGAGAAGCTTACACCACGAGAAGGGTGGTAATGCTTTGATCCAGGGTTGTATTTGTGGGAGAGTCACTTAACTTGTGGATTGACTATTTTGTTTGAAAAGAGATTCTGGTAAAAGTGAAGGTTTCCTTTAGATTTCTAGGACAGTTTTGGAGTTAATCATAGTTTTGAGGAATTTTTTGTGACTTGAAATAGGATTACATTAGGTCTTGTTAGGAAGGAATAACTTTGGCCTGTGAACTCATGTCTTCTGCCAGCAAAGTTATGTTATGAACAACTTTTTCATACTCATAAAAACTGTAATTAAAGCCATTTTATTCTGTTGTGCATATTTTGTTGGATTTCATGTAAGTATCAGGATTGACTCTTGACTGCGTTTTCAGTGGTTATAAATTTTAAAAATTGCTTAATGTATGTTGTGATATACTGTAGCAGGCTGATGTGTCAAAAGCTCAACTCTGCTGTGGTATAACTTGCAATCCTTTTTGGATTTTTTTTTTTTCTCTCTATGGCTTTATTGAATGCATACTTCCCTCAGAGTTAGAAAGTAGAATCACTGAACGGTTTAGGTTGGAAGGGACCTTTAGAGCCCATCCAGTCCAACCCCCTGCAGTGAGCAGGGACATTCCCAACTAGAGCAGGTTGCTCAGAGCCTCGTCCAGCCTGACCTTGGATGTTTCCAGGGATGGGGCATCGACCACCTCTCTGGGCAACCTGGGCCAGGGTCTCACCACCCTCATTGTAAAACATTTATTTCTTCCTTATATCCAGTCTGAATCTACCCTCCTTTAGTTTAAGGCCATTACCCCTTGTCCTGTCACAACAGGCCTTGCTAAAGAGATCGTCCCCATCTGTCCTACAGTCCCCCTTTAAGTACTGGAAGGCCGCAATAAGGTCTCGCCACAGCCTTCTCTTCTCCAGGCTGAACAACCCCAGCTCTCTCAGCCTGTCTCCACAGCAGAGGTGCTCCAGCCCCTGATCACCTCCGTGGCCTCCTCTGGACCCGCTCCAGCAGGTCCATGTCCTGTCTGGGCTGGGGGCTACACAGCTGGACGCAGCGCTGCAGGGGGGTCTCACCAGAGCGGAGCAGAGGGGCAGAATCCCCTCCCTCGCCCTGCTGCCCACGCTGCTGGGGATGCAGCCCAGGGCACGGCTGGCTTTCTGGGCTGCGAGCGCACATTGCTGGCTCGTGTTCAGCTTTTCATCCACCCGTACCCCCAAGTCCTTCTCCACAGGGCTGCTCTCAATCCCTTCATCCCCAGCTGTAGATAAATATTGATATTTGTATAAAATGAAAGTTCTTCCCATGTATTTGAATTTGAGTGTAAAGCAGATTTGGAATATTTTTTTAAAGGTGTTGATATTTACAATGGAAGAAATTGATTTGGTGTGAGGCAGCATCTCTTAGTGTGACAATCAGGATTTCAGTATGGGAGGAAATAGGTTTTACATCATGGGAGAAGTAACTGTCTTTCAAAGGGATTTAGTACTTCTGTTTTAATGGGAAAAAAAAGGTGATGAGTGCATGGAGAGTCATGTTGGTGCTACAATAATTTTTTTTCTGCTGTGCATGAAAACTTGATCATTTGTTCTTACTCTTCTGTACTCTGGTGGCATTTTGATTTTACTTACTGTGCAAAGTAGTTGGAAATCTGGCCTAAAGAACAGGGAGTTGACTGTTACTTACATCTTCAGCATGTCTTTTTCAGATTTAAATAACCAGAAAGTACTAGGACCTGTTATCATTGCTAGCTGATCCTCTTCATGCACCTGCATTATATTAAGGGCTTTGTTCTGTGTTGGCTGTTGAATATTCCTCTGTAGATAAAATACTTCAGAAAGTCCATTAAAAAAAACCAAACCCAAAAACAAAACCAAAAAACCCCAAACCAAAACAACAACCACAAAAAAACCCCGAAACCAAAACAAAGAAAAAAACCTAACTAAAACACCTTTTTGTCCAATAGTAAATGCGAACCATCAAGCCTAGGTGCTTTATTTGATTCAGTTCAAATCATAAACATTTGGGGTTTTTGTTTTGTTATGACATCTTACATTCTTGGCTTTCCCTAGGTCAAATTCAAAATGCAACTCAAAATGCAATAATGTGGAGCAGCTGTCTCTGAAAGGAGTAGCTTTCAGTGATTTATTATATTATTTACCCTAAATATTCTCTCATCCTCTTATTTCCTTCATCTTTAGGAATATGTGGGAGGAATGACACTCAAAGTTAATAAAACCTTTGAGACAGCCTAATCAGTTAAGTCTATTTAATTACTATTTCGTCTCTAATTTAGAACTCAGATGTAAGGAACTGAAGTTTTAAACTTTCAAACTTTTTTTTCAGGTTCTTAACTTTAAAGAAAAGGGGAATCCTGAGGAATTACTTATGTAGGTCTCAGGTATGTGGGTTTTTCTTTTCCACAATTCTTTTCTGGCTTTCCTTCCCCCAATCCCACTTTATCTATAAATGTTCTCCTGGATGTCCTTAACGATTCTGCTTTAGATGAATAGAATTAGATAACACATAGTTTTAGTACAGTAATGAATATGAAATCATGTTTACAGTGTTTGTACAAGTCAGGCTCATATGGAAATCTTTAATGACTTAGATTTGTACACGTTCACCAAGTCGCTGCTGTCTTCATGAATTAAGCTATGGTTTGACTGGGACTGTTAACAAACATATACAAATATCTTACATTTCTGACAAAAGACAAGCTTGCTGATCTCCCTGTGATGGTTATGTATGCCTTAGTTTAACAATTGTCATTCATGAGATTGTAGTGGATGGGTCAATTTTGTTGAACTTACTAAATTATCAAAGTAGTACCTCTTAAAAAGTGGCTGCATGTTGATCCAATAAACTACTTGCTAACTGAAATTTTTGCATAGAATAATAACACTGTAAATTTGATTATGCTGTACTCCTTATTTCATACTGTACTAAAGCCTCATGTTATAGAATTTGGTTAAAAATAAGGACATCTCAATTAAAATGTTTATAGATAAAGAGGAGGAAGAAAAGAAAGCAAAGGAATTAGAGAAAAATGCAGTAGCAATTACCTGAGACCTACTTGTTTTTGAGGATGTCTGATCTTTTATTTTGATTAAGTATTTGGAAAAGGAAAAATAGAAAACTGCAAAATTACTTGATTTCTTTGAAAACATCTTTTTAGAGACGAAATAGTTAAAAAAGTTGGGGGGGGGGGAGAAGGCGTGGAGGGGAGGCTGTCCTACAGAATTTAGTCATCTTACTGTAAAGTTGCATGCACTTTTTATATTGAGTATATTCCGAAATATTCACAGATTTGTTAATTGTATTCAGAAGACCTTTGCGCTGGTGGCTGTGGACAGGACCTGTCTGTTCTGTATAGGCTCTGAGCAAGTCAGCTCTGTCTCAGCTCTGCTTTAGAAGGTTCTCAGTTATGTTAATGTGCTCAGTTACGTTAATGTGCTGAGGTAGTGTGTGTCATCTCTCTGCTGGGCTTACTGGCTTGAGTAACGTAACTGTGTGCTTTTTGGGTTAACTCTGGTTGAACTTTCCAGGCTCAGGACTAGAGTAGATGGTGCCTGTCTGCCCAGCCTGTGTAGGGGCACCTATATTATCTAAGTGGTTCTTCTGTAGGTGATTGTATCACAGTAGAGTTCAGGTGCTGCAACTGCTGGGATTCGGTGGTGCAGAGCACTGCATAATCCCAGTGTGAGCTAATTAGGATGCTCTCTCTCCACAAACAGTTGTCAGTTTGCAGTAACAGATTAGAGATATTGTAAAGTGCTTCAGTAATAATTCTGTATAATTATAATGACTTCTTACCAAGTATTTTGCATATAGGAAGTTCCTTATAATTTAGTAATATATTCTGAATATGTGGATATATAACCTGCAGCCACACCTTTGACCTTAGAAATATTTCAGAATCATTATGGATTTCAGTTGGTTTTTAGTTTTGTTTACTTGTTCACCAAAGACTTTCTAGACCAGCAGTCTGGAAGGTGATGAGCCTAATAGTTTAAACAGGAGGATTTGTACTGCTTTCCTTGGTTTTGTTTAGCAAAATCCTTTATTACTGCTGGCATAATTATCAGTACCTATTTAGCATTAGCCGTCTGAAATCGAGAGAAGACAGACAAACCCACCAAAAACTAAATGGTAGGAAAGTAAGGATTAAAGAATTTCTATTACTATAAACATCAATTTCAGTGTAGACCTCTGCATTTCAGTACTTCTCAATGACCTTACCTGTAACACTGCTGTAAAAACTGTTTCCTGCTCTGTTTGGAGCTGTAGTTTTCTTTAATCTTACATTTTCTCTGACTGTATTATTTATCACGTACGCATGTTGTTAGTTTATGTGGGAGATACTGGGCAGGAGAGGGCAATCAAACTAATTATTTGGTAAGAAAAAAAGTAAATAAAATCCCATCACAAGCTGAGAGCAGTTGAGTGTGCGTATGGTCATCTTCTGCTGTGCATCCTCAGTTCTGTAACTTCTTAATCTTCGTATTTAATTCTTTAAAACTCCAAATTCAGGTTTTAACAGAACTGTGTCTCCTTTCTGCAAGGCGAAATGAGAAATACTGAACAATACCACCAGCATGATTCAAAACACTAGCATTGGTGTAGAGACAGGGACAAGCTGTAGAGAGGAGGCTGCTCGGTCAGATTATCACAGCAGCTGTTTTGTAGCTAGCATTAACTAACATGGAAATGTTAGTTGTATTTGTATTGAAGTGCATGTCTTAAAATTATGTAGTCCTGATTTTATTTCCATTGTGCAGTAACTTTCTGTTAGCGATTCTGCAGTAATTTAGAAGTAGTTATTTTACTGAGTGCTAGCTAAGGGAAGAAATGTGTAAGGTCCAAAATCTTATAAAGCAACGTTATTTAGTACTTAGTATAATTCTGGAGTGAGTAGTTCCTAAAAGCAGTTAAAATTAATTTTATTTAAAATTGCTTCTTAATCATACATTTTAAAGATTAATAGTATTTTTTGTAGGTGTAGGATAGATACATGCATGATTTTGTATGGCTCTGAATGTGGGAGTAGAGTGACTATAGAAAATAAAAATAGATAGAAAGTCTGCCTTTCCAAGGAAACTAAATAGCTGACAAGAAAGATTTGGAAGCTCCAGGACATATAGGCCTTAAAGTATCTCCTAGGACAATAAATACTGAGTTTGCAAATATGCTAGTGGAAGGGGTCTATAGCTGAGACAAAATCACCCCTGAGGAAAGCCTGGCTGAAGAGTGGAGTCAAGTATATGTAGAAAAGAAGTTCCTTTTACAGTATTATTCTTTTCAGTTGAAAATGGGATTATTGTGACACTGGCTGAGAGGTGCACTGAGTTAATGAGTCTTCAAGAGTCTAATTTTGTTTTCTCAGGTAAATGCAATTAAGATTTTTTTTTTCCTGAGTAGAAATAGGTGGTGTAGGAAAGATAAAACAAGATGTTGTCACTAATGATATTGGCAGGTGGCTTGTGAAAGGTTTTTTCCAAAAATGGAGCATGTGGCTAAGTTATTTTTTGCCTTGTAGAAAAAAACATAGAGGATTGTGTTTCAATTCTGAAGTTTTCAGGTGATCAGTGTATTTGTGCGTAGGTTACCTCAGGTGTCTGGATGCCTATGGGCATGCCTATGGGAGCTATCAGCTTAAGAGAAAGAAGTGTTGAATCTGTTCTTACATTCTTAAACATTGAAACACAAAACATGTTAACAATAATACTCTGAAAGTTCAGACTAAATCTTTATTCCTATTTTTTGGTAGGCTTTTGGTCTTGATGTGTTCTTAAACAAGTTTCCTTGGCAAAGAAGGAAAGGGCACAAGCTCTCTTGAGCTTCACTTGGAAAGTAATGCGTGTGCAGTTTCAGTAAAATATATTTCATATAAAAAACATCTGTTTGAGGTCTTAAGAAAAAGAAAATGAAAAGTTCAGAGACTGTTTCTTGCCTTCTTACTGGGGGTTTGGGCTAAACCACTTTGAAGGCCTGACTTTTTAAAACAAAAGCACTAAGCATTTACCCTCAAGGAACTGGACCCTTCTTAGACATGTTTATTTGAGTGTTTTTTAGATTATGTTACTGCTTCCAAAATAGGATTGAGCTGCAGGGTGGACAGGCTTCCATTGATCTCTTAATATATTTCTCGATCTGAAATATTTGGTAGTCCTTTAATGCAAATTGTCTAATAATTATTTCTGTATAGAAAGTATTCCAGTTTGCAGTACCTTGGGTAATCAAATTGGAGGAAGGACAAGAAAAAGTTCAGAACATTTTTTGTTTCTTTTTAAGGTTTTTTTTTGCTCAGTTGCCTGAGATTATTTTCCTCTTTCAGAATGAACACAGTGATGGAGAAGATGAAGGGCAAATGGGAGAGCCTCATATGACAGACTCTGAAAATGAAGATATCCCAAGGCAAAAAGACAGTGACTCAGAAAACGAGGAGCCTCCAAATCACAATGTAAGTGATTCGGACAATGAAGCAGCTCATGGAGGGAAAGAGAGTGATTCTGATACTGAGGACCGTCCAAACCAGCATTTAAGTGACTCTGAAAATGAAGATGCCTTAAATCATCGAGCAAGTGACTCTGAAAATGGAGAACCTCACAGGGATCACAGTAGTGATTTTGAAAATGAGGAATCACACAAGCAGCCGGCCAGTGACTCAGAGAGCGAGGAGCTCCAAAAGCAGCCAGCTAGTGACTCGGAGAGTGAGGAGCTCCAAAAGCAGCCGGCCAGTGACTCGGAGAGTGAGGAACTCCACAAACAGCCGGCTAGTGACTCGGAGAGTGAGGATGTTTCCAGGCACAAACAAGAAATAGAGTCTGAGGATAGTGATGGGGAGGACAGGAAGGAGGAGGTGCAGAATGATTCTCGTCATTCAGATAATGAACATGTAAGGGAAGGATTTCAGGGCTCTGACAGTGAAGAGGAAGCTCCTAAGAGACGAAAAATATCGGACAGTGATGAAGAAGAGAAAGAGGAGGAGAAGACAGTGAAGAGGAAAACAGCTATCCTTTCTGACAGTGAGGATGACAATGAGAAAACACGTAAGGAACTATAGTGTGGAATCAAAAATGTGATGTGACAAGCAGTAGTGTTAGAGTCGAATTACTGTTTCTATATGAAGAAAACATCTAAGATAAATATTAAACCATAAAGCAGAATTATTTTTAGAGCACAGCTGCATTTGTAGAGGCTACTGTTCTAACTGCATTTCTGTGTGAATGTATATCTAATACTTTTGAGTAATAAGTAGGTCTAATAGAAGTAAAAGAGAAGACTACAGTGATCTTGCTTTATACTGGCATCTGTTGTCGTGTTTATTCCTGTTAGTCATTCCTCTACTTAGCTGTTATTTCCCTAGTCATTTTTTCCTCTGTTTTTTTTATATAATGGGAGCGAGAGTCAGTTTTGAAATGAAAGTTTTTATGGATTGATGTGATGTATGGAAACTTCAGTTATGATTGAATAAAACAGATTTTAGAATGTGTATGCTTTTTAAGAAATGGCAAGGATTTTGTGTAGGAAGGCTAGTCAGCTTCCCTCTTGTCCGAATCAAATTTGAGAGAATAGTTTTTTAAGGGTACCAGTTGTCATCTCTGTTACTAGGACATGTAGTAATGCTCCTTTCTGTTGGCAGCTGCAAAAAAAGTACGAATTCTTTCTGATGTGGAAGAATCAGATAGTGATGCTGGTTCAGAGAAATCTGACAAAAGGAAGAAAAATGCTGTATCAGATAGTGAGGAGGAAGAAGAAAGAAAAGAGAATGCTGGGAAGAAAAAAGAAGAGAAAGATCTGTTTGGCAGTGACAGTGAATCTGGAAATGAGCAAGAGTAAGTGCTTCTGGGTGTGTGAATTCCTTCAGGGTTGCAGACAGTGAGACTGATCGTGAATGGAGAATGGATGAATCTCGGCCAGAGGGCGATTGTCCACCTTCATTGGTGGCATGAAGAGGAAGGTTGGTAGGAGGTGGCAAAATGAAAGGTGGATTTCCACACAGTCATTAGAAATGTTGCAGAAAATACACTTCTCACTGTTGCAGTCTAAACAGATAAATGTTACTGTTACCTTCACAGGAACCTGATTGCAGATATATTTGGAGAATCTGGTGATGAGGAAGAAGAGGAATTTACAGTAAGTGTTACTGTGGATGTGTCTCGTTCACTTGCTAGACCTACCCTTCATGGGAAGGTGCTCCAGAATGACCGTTTGGGTTTGAACTCATGTTCGAGGATATGCTGTATCACGAGGCAAGCTTTGTATCTGCTGGACTCACGGAGGTAGTCGTTGGGTTAAATAACATTTACAGCTCTTCTGTTGGGAGAGTTATTGGTGTGAAAGTCACAGGTGGAATTAGGAAGCCGTTGTTTCTCTCTCTTCTAGATCCTCTGCAGACTTACCTGAAGCTTTTAGAGTATCAGTGTCAGATACCTGAGTAGATGCCCAGTCTTAATCCATACACTGATTTGTACTGTCTTTACCCATCAGGGTTTTAACCAGGAAGATTTGGAGGAAGAGAAAGGTGATGCAGACATGAAGGAGACAGCAGATGAATCGGACTCTGATGATAACATCAAGAGAGGGAAGCAGTAAGTCAATGTGTTACGTACTCCTTTGTTAATAGCAAATGCAAGATTTTAGTGAAAGGGTTCCTCCAAAGACTGGCTAGACTTCTTAGTTTAGAAAGGCATGGGACTATGTTTCTACAGAAAGCGTGTTCTTATAAACTGCGATGGAAGGTCCTCTCTCAGCTTGTACAGTTTAGTCACTTAGCAGTCCATAGCATATTACCTGTGCTGCTGCTTCAGAGAACAGTATTTCGTGGTTTGCATCAAAACCTGAGTGATATTTATGTCTAATCTAGCAAGCATCTAACTCTTACCTTTAGCAGTTCAGCATTGAAGTCACAGGTGCGTTTCTCTGCTGGTGTAAGGGATAAGGTGTGGCAAGACTTGCCATCAGCACGTCTCCTGTTTCCTTTCTAGCTGCTCCAGTAGCATCCGAGCAGTGTATTGCAGGTACAGGAAAGCTAAATCTCTGTCAGCTTCAGTGACAGCTTTAGCACATTTTGAACCCTGGATATTACATCTGTGCATGTCCTTGGCCATTTTCAGCAAGGTATTGCAGACTTCTGAAGGCATCTCAGAGCCATTGAAGCTCTCCTGCTAGTTTCCCAGTTTGTATACAGAGGATAACTGATTATCTTACAGGGACATTGAGACATAATGCTTGTAGATTTATTGGAGACTTTTTGAAAGGTTATGCTACAGAAATACAAAATTACTGCCTATGAAGGCACTAAGATTAACCCTCTTCTGACCATCAGCAAACTCTCTTTTTGCATTTCAGTATGGACTTCATGTCAGATTTTGACATGATGCTGCAACGAAAGAAGAGTATGAGTGGCAAGCGTAGACGAAACCGTGATGGTGGAACTTTTATTAGTGATGCAGATGATGTGGTCAGTGCTATGATTGTGAAGATGAATGAAGCTGCTGAGGTGAGTTTTCTAGTCTCCAAAGACACCTTAAAATCCATTCTATGGGGAAATCTTGTGATCAGTAAAATACAGAAATCTGGCTGGTAGTCAGGAGGAGTAATCTGTATGCTATGGAAAGCTTCCAATATCTAAATAACTGTTTAAGTGTTATTTTGCTATTCTGAATTAAAACATTTCTTTCATTGAAATTTGGAGAAAATATTTATTCATTTTAAAGGTTAAAATTAGTTAACTTGCTAAACTTTGATCAGCTGTGATCAATTGCCCTATAAAAAGGGATGTATATGTGTTCTATAAACTACATGAATAAATATCTCAAACACCGAGAAAGGGAATATGTTTTAATTTCATTATACAGTTACTAGCATATGTAGTACTTTGGTGTTTGTTCCTGAGATGAACCCTTTTCTAAACTGTTTGACAGTACTGTGGTGAATTATGGTAGCGCAACAGAATTCGGGAAGTTCTGCCTTGGCAGACTACCCTTTTCAAGGAGTCAGGTTTAATGTGTTACTACGCACCGTGTTTTGGGGTCTTGCCTTTTGTCAGGATCTTCTCCTGTGGTTGTAGTTTTGTTGGAGTAGCCATCAAATTAATGAACAGCACTGCAAAACTCATTAAAACCAACCAGGGGGAATATACAGAACTTCAGAAAGAGGAATCTTACAAATAGGAACAACAACAACAAAAGAATCTTCCTGAGAACAAGATAAGAAGGAGCATGTGTTTGGGGAGGAAGGGGAGAGTGAGATAGAGATCTGGGAGACACCTGAGACTGACTTGGTCTTGACAACAAAGACTTTCTTGGACAAGATGATAGCCAAATGTTTCAAATGTAGCCACAAAGTTTGAAATGCTGGAGAAAAGAAAGAGCTGAGCTCCAGTATTTTGGTGTGTATTGTGGTTCTCTAGCATGTGCCTGTCACACCATTCTGGGGCATGAAAAGGGGAAGAAGGGCATTAGAAGAATGTCCTCCTTTGCACTAAAAAAACCACTGTGCAGAAAGAGCCTTCAGTGGATTATCATAGAATTATTAAGGTTGGAAAAGACTTCTAGGATTATTAAGTCCAACCACCAACCCAACGCCACCAGGCCTTCTAAACCATGCCCTGAAGTGCCACATCTACACGTCTTTTGAACACCCCCAGGGATGGTGACTCCTCCACCTCTCTGGGCAGCCCGTTCCACTGCCTGACCACTCTTTCAGTGAAGAAATTGTTCCTAATATCCAATCTAAACCTCCCCTGGCGCAGCTTGAAGCCATTTCCTCTTGTCCCATCGCTAGTAACTTGGGAGAAGAGACCGACCCCCACCTCACCACAGCCTCCTCTCAGGCAGNAGCGAGAGGCCCAAACCTGAACACAGTGTTTGAGGTGTGGCCTTGAATGGAAGATGAGCGGAAAGGAATTGTCACTGCAGGACACAAATCTCTTGATTGCTATGGGTCTTTTTGGTGTGGGAGCCCAAGTACTGAACATGTAATGACGTCATTGCTGTGGATGACAGCCACTGTGAAACCCAGACTTAGTTTTAGCACATGATGCACGTTAGTGTGCTCCTATGTTACTTGGGCCATGCTTCATCCTAAACCTCTAAGTTATGCAGTTACGGTCCTAGCTGAAGTGGACATACATTTTTCTCACTTCATGTTGTTTTGGTTAGCTGTGTTTTCTGTTGTTCAGGTGAGATTTTACTAGCAAAGTTTATAGGTTATCTGTGCGTAGTTATTAGCATGGAGGATTCTGCATACCTCCAGTTTATTGCAATCAACCTAAATTATGAAGTAGAAAAAAAAGTCATTTTAGGGGTAATCTCCTAATGTGATGCTTCTAAGGAAAATGTTGACTGAGGTGGGGACCCTTTTTTAAGAGAAATCATCATATAATGTGTTTTGGGGCTGTAGGAAGATGGAGCAGGGTACAAAGGTGGTGTAATGCTGCCAAAGTCGCACTTCTCATTTAATAGACTAATCTTTTTCCTGTAAATGTTGTAAAGGGTGAGAGTTGCTGATTTCTTCTTTTGATTAACTTGTGCTGACGCTTCAACTCCCTGCAGGAGGATCGGCAGCTGAATACGCAAAAGAAACCAGCACTAAAGAAATTAACTTTGCTACCGACTGTAGTTATGCACCTTAAAAAGTAAGTTGTCATTCTCCCAGTTAATTATCATCTTGGGGAATATTGGGAATTTGGTAGACTTCATGGAGTGACATTGCAGTTCTGAGTATGCAGTGAAACACGTCTCTTCTTCCAAGTAAATGCTGGACCTAAGTGGCCTCAAAAGCCTAAAATTCTATGTAATTTTACCTGATAATTTAACATGAAACAAACTCAAATGCTCTATTGTGCTGAAGGAACATCACATCTTAACATTTTGATGTATTATATGACTTTGTGGCTTTTCTTTACTTTTTAGGCAGGACCTCAAAGAAACTTTCATTGATAGTGGTGTTATGTCTGCCATCAAAGAGTGGCTTTCTCCTCTTCCAGACCGAAGTCTGCCAGCACTAAAGATAAGAGAGGAGCTTCTGAAGATCCTCCAAGAGGTTTGAAACTGACTTTTAACCATATTTGATTTGTGGCTTCTCCATGGTTTTACAGCCATTACTTTAGGGAAATGTTTGGTGATAAATGTACTGCCGCTGCAGTACAATGGACCGTGCAGTGAAATACACAACGAAGCAAACTGCAAAATAGATGTGTTTGTTTAAAAGTCACATCATTTTAGTGAGTCTTACGTTGTAGACATGCTGCCTAGCTGAACAAAATTTGGCTAGGGAACTTCAGGCACTTAATTGTTGTTACAAAAGCTTTGCTCGTGTTTGCAACGAAGTGAATAGCTCTGCTAGCAGCAGACCGGAGACATTTCTGAGAGTCTCGGGTGAACCAGAGACATGAAGTTCCCTACCCTCTCTCAGGGAGTTACGTGCTATGGCTTTCCAGGTTCTTAATAAATCTAAACTGCTTAGTCACCTACCTTCCCTTGTTCTCAGTGGCTCATACATTGTGATCGGTCACTTTGTGTTGTTTGCTGTGTTCGTAAAGTAAGCATGGCATAGTCTTGATAGCGAAATGAAAGTTTTCTTGCAGCACCACTAGCTGGCTTTATTTGACTGAAGCTCTATAAGTATTTCTCCTTGCTAAGAATTTCCAAGAGTTCTGCCTGAATTGTGGCCCTGCCTGCCTGTTTCAGGTCTATATGCGAATTTTAGCAGAGTCACCTGCTGTGTATCTCTGAGGTTTTTTCTCTTTTCTGGCCTGTTAAAGTTTGCAGCGCACTGGAAAGCCCATCACGCTCAGTGTAGACTTCTAGCATTTGTAGCTACGCTTGTATGCTTCTGCCACGTAAGTTTTTGTCTTTATAAAAACGAATGCTTTGAAGGCAGTAACTCAGTTCTTGGGCAATATAAGCGAAAGAGCATTTGGAGTAAATAGTTCTGGAAACTTATTTAATTTTGTGTATAAAACCCAAGAATGTTAAGGTAAACTTCTAGGTTTGGGTCTTTTGATACTTTTCCTAGTAAGAGAGTGAAAAACGCTAATTTTTTCAAGCCTATTGTGAAGGTGGGTTTTGGTCTTCTTGCAAAGTTCAATAACACCATTAACGTCCAGACATAATTTCTTGCTATTTTCTGGCTTTCCCTTTACCCTGCAGCTGCCCAGTGTGAGCCAAGAGACCCTGAAGCACAGTGGCATTGGACGAGCTGTGATGTACCTCTACAAACACCCCAAAGAGTCGAGACCCAACAAGGATATGGCAGGGAAGCTAATCAGTATGTAATCCTCCCTTTGCCTTGTGCCAGTGAGATTTCACTGCGAATTTCTGCATCAGTCTTTCTGTTGCATGTTTTTTGCTGTTGTCTGTAGTAGAATTAATTCTGCAATGTAGGAATCTCACTAGTTGTTTCATCGCTTTGTTTGTAGAGCTCTTAGCGAGAAATTCTGCACGCACCTTTTCCTGTTTCCTTCATTCTTGTTCTAAACCAGAGGATGGCATTTATTTTGCCCAGATTCTGTCTTGGCTAGTTGCCCAGACATCATGTACATGCTATAAAGGCAGGAAGGTGCTGCCAGAAGACTGTTTATTCCATGGACTTTAGAGAGTTCTTGGATGACTGAAAGTTTCCTTGTTAAACAGCTGTAGTCCACGTGTAGTGCGTTACATCCTGAATGACTGCAAACTGATTAGACTTGTTGCGTTCTTTAAGGAACTATTTTGCATATTTCTAAAATAGCATTCGCTGTGGCATACAGGACTCCCGACACCACGTGTTGTAAGAGCTCAGAGAGGTTCTAAAAGAACAGGCAACAGCAGGAGCCTGTATGGATGAAGGCTCTTGCTGTCCACAGGTCCAGATTTCCCTGAAATATTAAGGGCTCAAAAATAATTTATTCGGTTGAAAGGAAGCATAAATACTTGCCATAACTTTGAAAGCTGTATGTGGTCACCCTAGTGGTTTGGAGATAAATGTCAGAGGCCTAGCGTTTGTTAACCAATTTTACCATTTTTTAATAGATGAATGGTCTCGACCCATCTTTGGCCTTACCTCAAACTACAAAGGCATGACAAGAGAAGAGAGGGAACAGAGAGATTTGGAACAGATGCCTCAGCGAAGGAGACTGAGCAGGTAGGAGTAGCAGGCAGAAACATGAAACCCGTCTTTCTAAGACACCATCAAGAAAAACAGAGTGGTGCGTAAATATTATACAGGAAATAAAAGGATAGTGAGTTTTGACCTCTCTATTTTCTTTTACCACACTTGATTGTCTTTTAAAATTACTATCTTTCTCTGTGTATAGATGCCTATAAAAATCTTATTTTCTTGCAGCTCTGGTGGTCAGACTCCCCGCAGGGACCTGGAGAAAGTGTTAACTGGAGAGGAAAAGTAGGTTGGATTTTCTTAAAAAATTTTGATTAGAAGAAAGTATTTCAGTGGTGCTAACAATATGCAATTTGTTTTGAGGTTTTAGGGGCAGTGGTTGTGCAGCGTGTTTCAGAGGTAGAACACGCTATATTGTTTGTACTTCTTACTGCATAAGATTTGTCTCCGACAGTCCCATCTCTCTTTCTGCAGGGCTCTTAGACCCGGAGACCCTGGGTTCTGTGCCCGTGCGAGGGTGCCAATGCCCTCCAACAAGGACTATGTGGTCAGGCCAAAGTGGAATGTGGAGATGGAGTCCTCCAGGGTAAGCACTGCGGTGTGGGGATAGTGTGGCCTATCCGAGTGACTCTGTACCTGAGCTGCCTCTGGTTAAGCCTGGGAATCTGTCACTTTATTGCCGTGGTTACTGTACAGTATGGTAGTTCTTTTAAGTGCTTCTTCTAATTGGAGCAGGCAGTTCTGCTATCAAGTGGGCTGTTTTAAGCTCATCAAATACTTTCACTCGGGTATCGTGGCTTCTCTAACCAAAAAGAGATTTTCATGTTAACTGTTCTAGAGTTTCTCTAGGGTGAGAATCTGATTACAGGCCTCTTATTTTAGAGCATTTTGAACTAAAGCTGTAATTCAATAAGTGTGTCGCTGATATTTTCATACCTCTCCCAGTTTTTGTATCATGTTCTTCTGATAATATTCCAGTTTGGGAAAACTTCAAGGTTTTGGTAATCATTAACAGCTTCAATAGAGGCCTTTGCCTTGCCTTATTTGGTTCATCCATCTACCTTGTACAGTTTAATTTAAAAGCAGAGTACATGGTAGAACACATGTAAATGGAAGAAGTAATAATTACTGTGCTTTCTGCTGTTATCTCTCCTTCTGTGCATTAATTGAGATATTGTTTCTAGCCCGGGACTATTAAGAGAGGTATTAGTCGCTTGGAAAAACACAAGAGACGGTTTGCTGAACAGAAACGACTCAGCAAAGTGCATCGGGCCATCAAGTTCAGCATTGAAGGCAACAGGATGCCCCTGTAGCCATGACACTCTGCCTTCCCCAAGTTTGAGAGGTATTCCTCCAGGGAGGTGTGAACAGTGCATGTGCTTCAGCTGTTGGCAGTTTGCACATACAGGAAAGGAGTGTGTACAACCTAACTTAAACTTGGAAAACTCTCCTCATATTCTCTCATGTCTGTACTGTGACCTAAAAGGTAACTTGTACAGGAAGAAATAAGCTGTAGCACATAATGTTTGCTATGATACCTGCCTTGACACCTTCAGGGTACCCAGATGACAGGTGTTAAATGAAAATACCTGTACTCAGAAATAGCTTTGCACCAGCTGTGGCTTTGAATCCTGTTCTGACATAATTAGGCTCTCCAGGTTTACCTTACCTGAAGTCACACAGGGGAATTCTTAGCCCTTAGTATAGGACCTCATGTCACTGCATACCAACACCTGTGCCTGACGATTTCCTGGTCCAAAGTAAGGTATTTCTCACACCTGCTCTTTCAAGGAAAGGGACTTCAGGGGTGGTTTACAGGAGGCAGAGAATGAGATGGCTGCAGACCAGGGGGAGAATAATCCCCTGCTGTGAGTGCAGGGAGGAGGGAGATCAACCGATGACATGACACACATCAGTGCAGGAATTGTTTTGCCAGTTTCTAGCCTGCATTTCAGTTCTGTGAGCAGGGCTGCCACAGGCTAATAGCGACAGAAAAGGCTAGCACAAATGGTAGGTAACCGTTGAGTTTAAGCTTCATATTTATTTGTTTAAAAATAATTAATATTTTTTAAAATCACTGTGAAATTCCAGATATAATTTCAGTGAACAGTTTTATGAATAAAGTTTATTTAAAATCAGTGTGTCAGGAGCACCTTCCTCAGTGATGGGAACAAGAGGTTCAGCTTCTAATAGATGTGTTTTGTCAGATATTAAGTAGCATGTTCTGGATATCTGTTTCTCCCAAACTTAAAACGTGTGAAGCTTCCATCGTTTATTGTTTCTGTTGTCTAGTTAGGGGAAATTGCTTCCCAGGAAGTAATTTAGGCTATGGATTGGAAGGTCCTTGCTGTTTGTCTTCAGTGGCGTTTCTTTGCAGAATCACTGTATTTAATGTGTGCAAAATAACGGCTGCATCATCTCAGTTTTTCATTTGCAGTTAAAATACAGAAATGAAATGCAATAACTCTTCTAATAACTTGTATGGTCAGCTTAGGCGTTTCTTTTGCTTCCCCCTACATCCCCCTTTTCCCAATAATCTCTTGCTTTATAAGTACTAATCGCTGACCTTTAAAATAAGTGGCGGTTTGGAACTGATACGCCAACTCAGTCCACCTCAATTGCTGTGTATCTAAAAATCCTCGCCCCGCAGGAAGCCTGTCCGTACGACACCCTAGTGCAGTACATTTCTGACGCTAAACTCCAGCCAATACAGACACAAACTATTCCAAACTGTATATTCAGCCAGCGTGTGAACAACTAACACAGTAATTAGTCCCTGTAATGTGAAAGCTGTACGGTGTGATGTTTGTGAGCGTGACTGCCTCTATATATGCGATGCGTACAGTGGGGGAACCATTTTATTATCCACTTTGTGGGGAGAGAATGCGTGCACGTACACACACCCGCCCCCCTGGTGGGACCAGTGGCTTCATCAGCTCCCCCTTGCAGGTTTAACCTTGCATGCGTTGCTGTTCTTGAACCTCTGGGACGTCTGCTTTTTTTCAGTGGTAATTATAGTTTTATTTTTTAAGTTCCAGGGGACCTCTAAGAAAGGGGTGAGTCGACTGGACAAACAGATGCGGAAATTCACAGATATCAGGAAAAAAAGCAGATCGGCCCATGCAGTGAAAATCAGCATTGAGGGCAATAAGATGCCATTGTGACCCTTCACAGAATACCCCATGACCTCTGCTGTAAGACAGTACACCCATAGACTCTCTGGAGACCTTTAACTTTTTTAACAATTTCTTTGGGTTTTAGTGAATCTTTAAATTGTTGGTTCAGGTTCTGGTATAAGATGTTGTCCGAGGACTGTGAATATGGGGACTTCTCTCTCCTGATTGTATTTAAACTCGCTCTGTTGTGTCCTTTGTACAGATCATGTATTTGTTGTATTGCAACACTTTAGACAATAAAACATCTTCTGTTTTTCGGGGGGCTGTCTGTTGATTGCTGAGGAGGCTGTATGTGCGGACACCTGCTCTGTGGAAAGATGCCAATTGTTGATGTTCTGTTTACCATTGCCCACTGCCTCCTTACTCGGTGCTCTATTCATCAGTTGGAAATCTATGCGTATTGGTTTTGATTAGAAACACTGAACATCTTCCACTCAAAGGATTTCATTTTCCATGAAAGCGTGATGTAAAGTTCAAGAGACCAGCAGACTGACCACTAAAAATTCCTGCGGCTTCCAGCTAAAATGCTTGATGTAGGACAGGATTATTTCACCGCTATTGATCCTCCATGCGAAAGGCAAAGCCTTCAACTGCTCTTGGAGAACAAAGGGCTGCAGCTGAAGGGTGTTTCTGTGACACGTGATAGCATAGGTTATTTTTAAAGTAAGGCAGACTTTGGAATGCAGGTTAGTGAGCCTGCTCAGGAAGACTGAATATCAGAGTGCTGGACACCTCTTTTTTGGGTGCTTTATGCAGCACTTAAGATTGGCTGTGTGGAGCCTTTGCTGCAGGGCTTGATGCTACTGTGACTTCATGTTGTTGTCAAAAGCTGTGTGAGTTTCTTTTCTTCTTATGTTTTGCTTTGGTACTTGGGTAGCTCGAACGTGTGGTGCTCCGTAGCCCACTAGTGCCGGTCTGAGAGGTTTATTTTACCAGTGGTAAGGAGAAGGCTCCTGGCTGCTGCGTTAGGGGGATAGTGCTGTTATTTCTTTGTCCCTGGTGCTACAGAAAGACAGCAGAGCAGCACTTTGTACCTCTGCCGCTTTACCTCTGACAGTGTTTTTGTCCGCTGAGCTTGCCTACAAGAAGAGCATTCTTCTCCTTGCATGGATAACTGGCAGTTGGAATTTCAGTAAGAAAGCCGTCATCTTTCCAGAGGAGTACAGCCCAATTGCTGTAATGTGTATTCTGTAACCCTGAGAATTTTATTGAGGTCGGGATTGTGGTGTTGGCTGACTTAGAGGCGCTTAGTACCTCTGGCATCCGCTAGCACTGATGGTGGAGAGAAGGTAAGTACGTGGATGGTCACATTTTAAATACAGTCCTCCGAGAATGAAGGGGACTGACCGTGAAATAAAGCCCCTACACTGGGACACCAGCTTGAGGCAAACATGGAAGGAGGATGCTGCCTTGGACGGACCCTACTAAAGGAATTCTGCGCCTGAGACGACTACACCTACTCTGGCCGGGTACAGTTATGCCACAGTAAGTGACCTCAGGGGTGTGTGTGCCGGGAGCTTCAAGGGTTTGGGTTTTGTTTGTTTTTTTCCCATTTTTAATTAAGAATTTATTGCTAGGGAGTTCCTTACTGCCCTATTGGCAGGTGCAACTGTGTGAAAAATAAGGGACCGGTGGAGCTGTTTATACCCAAGTTCTGTTTGTCCCTGAAGGTCTGTGGGTTAGGATGGCCTTTTTTTCCCCCAAACTCTCTTGTAGTTCTGGTACTGCAGTCACAGGATATTTTTAAATCCTAAGAGATGTTTCCTTAAAGTAGTGACTCTGGTGGTCTTGTGCAGTCCTGACACAGTTTCTTGCCATCAAAATTAATCATAGTAGCTCGGCATCACGTGTTCTTTGAGGCAGCTGGAAAGGTTCTGTTTCTTGTGAAAAGGTAATAATGGACTTTTATAAGGCTTGGAACAAAGCTGAGGAGGAGAACCACTCATCCCTGTGACTGATGGCTTTGTTTTTTAAATAAAAAGTTAATAGTGAGGGGTAAGAAAGGTCATAAAATCAAAATGTCTTTTGACGTGGGTCATAAAGACCCACCTACTAACTGCAGCAAAGGTGATTCTACAAAGATGGCAATGTAGGGGATAACCAGTTTGGGGATGTTGCTCTGGCCCGCAGCTGGTTTTATTTAACTTGCATTGTTGGCAGTGAGCACTTTTAAGTATGTGACGCTGCTTAGGATGTGGGGAAGTCGGCCTCGTGGGGGGCTGGCTGCGTGCACAGTCTGCCTGCCTTTTGTTTTAGCAAGATAGAAAAGGTGTTTCTTGCTGTGGTGGTGTGTTGGCTTTTTCCCCCAGCAAGCGCGTTCACAAATATTTCATGGCCGAACTGGTTTTCATCAAAAACTGGGGAGAGGTAAATTGTGTATGTGGGGGGTGGGGTGGGGTGGGGGGGCTTCAGAATGAAGAAAAAGGGGGTTCTTAAAAAAAAAAAAAGGCAGGGGTGAAAAATGAACGGTTCAGTTGTGTGGTACTTCTGCAGCTCTGTGTTGTAGCTCTGCTTGTGTAGTACTCGGCCCAAAGAGGGATGTGAGGGGGTGGGAGCATGATGCCCATCCTCAAGCCTTCCCTCACGGGCTGCTGGAGCGGAGCCGCACCATAAGCGCAGCGGTTCCTCGTGCCCCCAGCAGTACTCGATTCTCTCAGAATGCCACCATACAGTCCTTGTGCTTCTCCAGCCGCAGCCAGTTGGTAAGTCACGTTCCGTACAGGCATTGTTTTTGTATTGGGAAACATCTGCATCTGAGTAAGCTGAATTTGTACTTGAGGCAACAGTTGTACTTGCTGACAAAACAATCGCGGATCCCTGACAGCTGTGTTCAGCACCGTGTTCCGTAACGAGGACAGACAAGGCTTCCGGAAATGCGCTTCCTTTCCTAAGCAACTGCTTTCACACAGGAGAATGTGCCTGGTTCTGTGATACGGGTAGGCCTGAGACAGGGAAAGCTGCTCTCTTTAAAAACAAACAAAAAAAAACCCCAAAACACAAAAAAAACCCAGAACACCTTTGTGAAAGGAATTTACATTGAAAAAAGCTGTAGTTGTCTCCTTTGTTATTTGCAGGGTAGTTCTTTATTATACACAAGTGTTCGACTCAGTAAGTCTTGAAGGAACAATTTAACCTTTTCTGGCAGACAGACTCACAATTTCTTTGAAGATAATCTTGATTTCTACACCACTAAGGACAGGAGCTGCATAGTGTCTTAGCCTGAAACACTCCACAACAATAGAATTGTCCCTGTTTTTAAAGATGGTATTAAGAAAAGTTAATGGCAAAGGTTTCCGAATCTGCTACACTTTCAACAGTCTCTTTAATCCAGGGCATGTAATTGGATGCTCTCGTATATACACCATATTTTCCTCTTTCAGCACGGCCCTCGCCCCAGCTTAAAATCCCCAAGAGGAACCAAGTGTCGTGGTAAGAGGCGGTGAAGGGGCCGCCGCTGTCCCCTTTGCAGGCGTCTGCAGCGTCAGCGCTGTAACCTGCACAGAACACGTTGTGGGTGACGAGCCTGTCTGTGGACCACTGGCAGGTCTCCATGCTGACAGCGGGCAGCCGGACCTTCATGAGGAAGCGCAGAGTCGAACCTCTGCTGTGAGTGGCTCCCCATCTGCTTGCCGTTCCTGTTCTTCCCTCCTCGGCAAGCAGGGCGGCAAGGCTGCGGCTTGGAAGGCAGATGGGACTTACATACTCGTTAAAAATAGCATCACTGCTCAAGTACAACAAGGTGACGTCACTGTTGTAGTAATTCGAATCGTAATGCGGATGCGTCCAGCTCCGTTCCACGTCAATCTTCTGTTCTTTGAGTTCTCTTTGATACTTGTCAAAGTCTCCTGTAGACATGACAAGTTACAATGTTACTCAACCTGTAACCAGCCCCTACGGCGTCATCGGGGGAACCGGAAGGACAGTGACCTTTCGTCCCAGGAAGGCGCAGACTGAACCGGATCATGCTCTGTAACAGTAACTTCTGATGCTGCAGATGCGATCCCGCAGATCGAGCGTACCTGTTTGCCCTTTAGGGGCAAAACAAAGTTGTTGACTGGATAAATAGAGCGATTACAGCCTCCAGGGTAGGGATTTTACTATAAATCCTGTCAAAGCTTTTGAGTAAGCGCTGTATTTTGAACAGTTTGTCTAACCTGCTCTGGGACTTTGTTTTCCACCTCGGGAACATGGCATAAGCAGTAAGATACAGCCAGAGGTAAGGCTGGAGAACTGCTGCCTGTCGCTTATCCAGTGTTGTATTCTGTTGGTGCCTCTTCTAGGGGTTCCAAGCACAGACTCGTGCTTATCACAGCATTCTTGCTGCAAGGGGTTCCAGTTCCTGCTGCTGTAACTGGTGCTGTGGTACATTACATTACAAAGGTGAGGGGCTTTCTGCTCTGAGGCCGTTACTGGCAACGAGAAACAGGCAGCACAGCAGGAAACTAGTCTTAAGGCTGATGGGGGGAAAAAACCAACACTGACCTTGGAGCGGATCATCACCTCCAGGAATCCTTCTTCCTTCTGAGGTGGAGCCTGGGATGTGCTCAGTCTCCGTGCCCAGGGAGTCTGCCAAAACACGCGACAGAAAAAGCTAACCCTGTGCCTTACGCTCCCAGGTTTGCTCATGAAAACAAAAGGGACCAGCTGGAGCCCCTTTGCACTTAACTGTCGCCAAGAAAATGAAGCATTCTGTAAATCTGGGCCAGGCTGGATGTAGCCGTTTCTCAACTGTACCTTACTGTGCTCGTGTACAACGCAAAGCATGTTCTCAAGTAAGGGCCGACGCCTGTGCGTGTACAACACGCGAGTGGTACTGACCTACAGTAACACGGTGCGGTCTGACGAGATCGAGGCAGTGAGCAGCAGTGACCACCCAGCGGCCGCTGATTAAACTCCCTCCACAGAAGCCGGTATCTTTACTGGTCCAGATCAAAACCTGTATAAAAGATGAGGAAGAACACGTCACCAGGGCTGCACGAGGTATGTAGGCACACGGGCAGTCTCCAGGTGGCAGCAGGTTAGCTTGAAAATAACCCTTCTGGCACTAATGGCTACAGTGCACCGAGCGAAGGCGATGATGTTAAAACAGTAATAGAATAAAATGATTGCACATCTGTGACAACGGAGCAGAATGCTATGATCACCTAAGCGTGACAAAAATCAAACTCAAACAGGATTAGAGGCACGGTGACTGGCGTTGTTGGAAGGAAACGAGTATGGTTGTGATTTTTCATGTGGCTTCATGTTTTTTACTGTATACAATTCCACTTCACGACAACATACAAGGTGTATTTCATTGGCATGCGCACTAAATAAAGAGGAGAGCGCTGTTTGTGTACACGCACAAGGGACAGAGAAAGGAGTTCTTCACTTTCCCCGGTGTAAGAGTGGAGATTCGGAAACTTTGGGGGTTTTCCTTTAATTGGTAATAAAATGTGGAATTATCTACAGAAAATGGAGAAGTAAAACCATGCTGCTCTGTTTGTCTTGTCTAGTCAGAATTACACACTCCATTAATGCCTCAGCATCTCTTCAATCAAATGCCTCCCTGAAGCTGTTATTTCATGGGTTGAACTGAAGGAAAAGCTTAAATTTGGTACTGGGCAGTTTCAGTGAAATTACTAGTCAAATAGCAGAAAAAAAAGTGCACCGCAGCCTGGCCTCTTAACCTTAGTCTGGTTCCTGGAGCACTGTCCTGTTTTACACAAGCCATTTGATTCCGTACTAGTGATGCTTTTAATTCTGTTCAGTAGTGCTAGAACAGAGCACTGAAAGGGAGCAAAGAGAAAGTACCTGAAACTTCTGTCTTAGTTCTTCATAACCTAGCATGGAAAGGGCTTGCAAAACCCTTTTTCAAATATATATATATTATAAATTACATTTTTACAGTGTAAGATTCAATTATGAATTGCCTGATGTAACAAAACTCAAACTTCCTTGATGGTGACGCTTTATTTCAAGAAGACGCTCTAGAGGTTAGGTAGCGTTCAGGCTGCGGTCCCGTCTCGCAACCCCAAATCGCCTCTTGCTTGATCCAAGCGAAAGCAGCTGCTGCTCCCCCAGATGTGTGTAAGAGGCAGAACCCCACACTGCTCACTAGGAGCGACATCTCAGCTTGCAGAAGTGCCCAGTGACTGCATCATCCCCGCCGGTTCAGCCCACTGGTTTTGCACCTGTAAAATACCTCCTCATGTGTGGGATGCGAAAATCCTTTTGTGTGACAGCAATAAAACAGACTGACAGTAACCCGAGGCTCTGCAGAGCAGTCTGTTAACTTATGCATAAGCCCCTATACAACACTAGTACACTGA
Source organism: Anhinga rufa (assembly GCA_013400875.1). Lineage (NCBI taxonomy): Eukaryota > Metazoa > Chordata > Aves > Suliformes > Anhingidae > Anhinga > Anhinga rufa. Next base: position 30,953 of record VZTV01079394.1, read on the forward strand.
TGAAGCAGAGACAGTACATGTAAGGGACAGAGCGCTAGTAACAAATAAGGACACGGGGACACACACACAAAAAAAGCCCAAACCCAGGATTTAAAACAAACAAAAAAACCCAAAACAAGATAGTTGAAATAAAAGAAACACTTCTGGAAGGTTCCCCTGCTTGCCACACGCCACTCACCTTCACATTTGAGCCCTCTCGGCTTTATCTTCCCTACCATAACAAGTACGAAACGCCCAGCATTCTAACGAAGCCTCTCACCTGGTGGTAGAAACATTTTTGTGACAATAGCCTCAGCCTCAGCCATCCCAAAAGGAGTCCGAAGCGCAGCTTTTCACTGAACAGTCAGAAACAAAAAACCCCGAGTAACAGAGCAGGAGAAGACCCGAGTGATGTAGCTGAGATGAGAAAAGGATCCTCCCCCTCGAGGATGGAGGGAGAATGATAAATAAGGCAACTAAGGTATGTATCATCAAAACCGCCTGCAGAAGTTTGAGAAATACATGTGCTTGGGTTGCTCCCAACCTGAAAAAAAACACCTTTACAAGGGCCTGATGAACGCTGCCCCAGCTGGAGCCACCGATAATAAAGTAAGAGAGCACTCAGGTGTGGTATTTATGGCCAGACTGGAAGAAAAGCATTACCTGCCGGGGCAATGTCCACGATGACACAACGTTCCTCCCGCTAGCCTGGCGTCACTGTGCTCTGAAGCAGAGCCGATGGTCATCGGGCCAAGCTGAGGCGCGGCTGAAGCGTTTCCCCCGTCGCTGCTCTGCTGAAGCCCCTCGCGCACGGATTGCCCGGCCCCCGGTTCGTTCTGGCCAGCGCTCTCCCCGCTTTGGTTTTGCCCAGCAGCGGTTTGCACCGCTCCGTTCCGCCTGGCAGCAGGCGCTGCGGTCTCGTTCCACCACGCCGGGCCCTGGGTCAGCTCGCTCCGCAGAGCCGGGTCTCTCCCAGGCCTGCCGCTCCCGGCCACTGCCTCCTCATGCTGGGGGACACCCGCCTCCTGCCCAGCAGCACCATCCCCAGCGGCCTCTGGCTCACAGAGTCCTTGAGCGGCCTGTTCTGGCTGGAAGCACCTCCTGCCACCTCCGTTTGTCCAGCGTCACCCTCCCTGCGCACGCTCTGCCCCAAAGGCGTCCTTTAAGGTCTCATTTTCCCCAACAGCACTTTGTTCCAGCTCTGTTTGCCTCACTGTGCCCTCTGTGCTCTCACTCCACTCGGCCATATCATCCCCCTGCTCACGCAGTCCCCTCCGGGACCTTTTCGGCCCCAGCCCCGCTGCCTCCAGGGCTTGCCTGGCTTTAATCAGGCCGCAGGGAAATGGTGCTGGAGGGAGGAAAGAGAGAAATAAAGGACTGAGGTTAGGGTGCGTGGTGTCCCATCAAACTCCAGCACAAAAGCAGCACTCTTCCTGTCCAAGAACGGGATTCAACCCTCCTGCAAGAGCCCAGGACCACCTCTGACATCTTGATGTCAAAGTCCGCTTTCGCCACCCGCCCCCGCCACCATCTGACCCAGGTGTGTAGCACTAACTACCGTGAGACACAGCACAGGGCTGCGCCTTTTCTGAACCACAGGCATCAGCCACAGCTGGCCACTCCCAGAGCCGCCTCCCGAGGGCTCTCCTCAGGACAGAGTCCAAACCCAGTGCTCCCCCCGTGACAGGACGCTTTAACACCAAGTTTGAGAGACCCTTGACATGCCCCCTCGCCTCCGAACACTGCAGTTTAGCTTCATAACCCAGTGAGGTCGATCTAAGTGTGTGCTGCTGTTAGAAGGAACAGGCCCACCCCAGGCTGTACGGGCTTGACCCAGTACGGGCTCACGGCGGCACTGGGTTAGAGACACACCTGACTGAGAAGAACCTTAAAATTTGAAATCAGTAAACAAAACATCATTATAAATAAGACGAATCTTTTCCATATGCTAAGTGCAAGCTGCAGTGGCTACGGTTTATGTAGCTCTTCTGCAGCTAGTGAAGAGGAAACGAGGGTGCCTGCAAATCTCCTCTTTACCTGAGGTAACTCGGAGCTGACCGTGCTTTACCTGCTTGCACGCAGCTCTTCCCGCCCTCGTGCAGGGTGTAACCCTTTGCGCAGGAACACGCCACGTGAAAGGCATTGCTGCTGGCCCTGCAGTACTGCCAGCACCCACCGTCCTTATACCAGCATCCAAACCTTTCTGCGACGGAAACACGCAGGCGTTCACTTGGTTATTGCTACGCGTGAGCCCCTGAGCAGCACATGGCTTCTAGCACTATTATTATATGAAAGAAAGTAGGAAAAAAAAAATCTGCTAAAATCTTGCAGGGAAACAGAAGGAACTACCTCTTAGAGTTCCAGAAAACCACGCTGATTTGTAGCAAACCAAACGCATTGCCTTACGGCTATCGTCATTCGCCTGTTCCTACCATTTTCTTATGTGCCAGCTCTCTCCTGAGGCCACAGCTGGGCTCTAGCCCGTCCTGCCTGTAGAGCAAGGGCAAGAAAATGCCTGGAAGAGCAAACACTTCTAAATGCATCCATTTTTGATCCCTCTGCACATCCTATCTTTTATATCATGACAGATTTAAAGTACTAGGCATTCTGGTGGGGGCCAAGTCTGTCGGGAATTGACTGGTTTGTTTATACATTGTTACATCAAAAAAAAAAAAAAGATGTTTAATTGCGTCAGTCTAAAAAGAAAAGGCCTCCAAAAGCACTTGGGAGAAAAAAAACCTACTTGTGATTCATAGCTCGCACGTCAGTTTGGCTTCTGCTGTAATTTCATGCCTCAGTCATTTGCAGACTGGATACAGTATTTCAGAGGACCAAAAAGCTGATAAGAGTCAGCTTTTCTACTTCATTCTTCAACATTTGTGTATCGCAACATAAGTGGGGTTTTTTTTGGTTTACACTAAGCTTTGGCTAATCTGTTTGATGCAATTACTCAATAAAACTAAAAAGAGAGCAGGGCCTCACCATGAGCAACCTCCAGTGCAGGTGTCTATGGCAGGAGTTACTAGACCCGGCACCTCGTGATAAGGAGAGGCAACGCCCTGTCCTTCCTTGGGGAAGACAGGAGATGGCCACGTGCCTTCCTCAGGGCTTGCAGAGCCGACGGGAGAGCCCAGCACTGCAGCTGCTGTGTGACAGGTGGCGGTGCCACCCCCTTCTTCCGCACAGCAGAGCTGGAAGTAGCTACAGCCGCTGTTACAACCTGATTCCCTTCCTAGGGTGGCGGTGCCCCAGCATGTCATATAAGAAAACACTGTTCCGGCGTGTGAATCTGAAACAACCGACCAGTTTGGTATCAGATAAAGTCACCACTGACAACCTCAGTGAGAAGCCTGTGGAAAGGTTCGGCTGAAGTATCCAAGGAGTGACTTCCGGCCCTAATCCTTCCTCCACAATGAATGTCAATGTGTCTGTTCCTGTACTCACCTTTTTCACAGTTGTCTCCTCCAAATTTTGGGGGGCAGATGCAAAAGTAATTGTAGAATCTTATTTTGCAGACTCCACCATTGTTACAGGGATTTGTACTACATGGATTTAAACCTAAGAAGAAACAAGGCACGGTGTAATTCTAGGAATTAAGAGAAGCCTGGCTTTAAACTGCTACATAATTCTTTGTACCCAGAAGGGATACAAGAAATAGATTTTTTTAAATATTCCTTTTTTACTTACCTTTGTAATTGAACCAAAACTCCATCTGCAAGAAGAAATTACAAATCAAAAAACCAGCCAGTAAGCAGTCATATTGGTTACTGAAGATATCATTTAGAAAATTGTTCTTTTTTTAGGGTGCACATATATTAACATTTTGATTAGAACCATAAAATACGTTCTCAGAGCAGATCTCCCGGTCATCACCACGCAGCTCGCTTTCATTTACCTCATGGACCAGCCACAGAGTGCACATGCTGGGTTGCACAGAATGAAAATTAACCTGAAAGCTGAGACCCATAAATGCTCCAGCCAGCGCAAGGTCTGTGGCACCAGCCTGGGAGCTGCAAGTGACACCCGCCCCTCCCCACAAGCCGTGTCAATGCAAGGTCCTCAGCACCAACTGCTTCGCTCCGAAGAGCCGGGTCTACTGCGCTGCTCTACCTGCGAAGGAAGACATCGCCTAAGCAGCTCGGGCTAGATACAAGAGAAATGAGGCACCTCTATTTCAAATTGCAGTTCCACCTCCTGCTTCAGCAGAAGGTCCCCGGCAGAACGCCTGCAGCCCTGCTTCCCCAGTGGATGCTATCGAGCCCGGGGAACAAGGCCCGGGCTCTCTGTATTTGGAGGGGTCGATCAAGCAAGTGGCCTCTGAAAATGTCAGAAGCACGCTGCTGGATCGAGGCTCCCGCAGAAATGGGCTCTGGATGCTTTTAGGGAATTGTGTTTAACGTTTACATAACGAACTGAGCGCTCTCGTAGAGCGCGAGATCTCCCAGGTGCCCCGAGTGACCCGTCCTGACTACCAGGCTGCAGAATCCATAGGCGCCCACCTGTCAGAGCCATGCCAGGTGGCTTGGGACGGATTACTTACAGCTCACTGTTAACTCTTCTCTACGTTTCCTAGCATTAAGTTTTTCACCGTTTTCTCCTGCGAATGGAAGATCTCCTTAGCCTCCTCAAATGAACACTTCTCCTCGTTGCATTCTCTCTCCAGATTCCCTGGATGAATCTCTTCTAGAAAACAGTTAGCACGTTTACGGACTTTCAGCACCTCGTGCGCTTCGTCTTTCCTCATAAACACTAGAAAACCAAAACTGAACAGTTAATACTGGAAGACAACGAACTGGCCTCATTACAGTCACAGTCGTGCAAACTTTCCGTTGACTAAACAATTATAAAGAAGGGGAGAGGAAATCTATGTAAACAGCCCATAGGAAAATAAAATCCGTCTGTGTTCCAGCAAGACACTAGTAGTTTAAGCCTTCTTTTGGTGGATCAAAAGACTCCCTACTGAGACTTATAGATTAGTGCAGAAATAATGTTTTTATTCCACAAGACTCTTGAGAATTGCAGCTGCTTCTTTGGAGGCTGGTTGTATTCTTCTGCCTGGCGTCTTCACAACAATTCTTCCCAATGATTATTAGTTGCCTGGCTGTGTGTGCATGTGGAAGGTAAAGCTGAACGGAGAGCTTTGGTTTGTATTTGGTGGCAGCTTTGTTAGATACTCAGTAATGGAGACCCAGTGCTTTCCAGGTAGCTACTGCGGCCACAACAGCACAGACGCCGCTCCTTCATTAAAGTGTCGGGTTTTGTACTTCATTAAGTTAATCTCAACTTCACTAAGCTACCTGCCCTCCTACCACAATGTCTTAAGAGCTATTACTGCCACTAAATTAAGGGAGGAGTGGCCAGGAGAGGGAATATGGCAGTAAGGTCCTCCCACATACCCCGATGCTCCATAGCAAGTCTTTGCTACGGCACCTCCAGCTGAAGCCCGGTGCTCCCAGGGTTTTCCCGCCAGGATGCTCTGAAGGAAAATGAGGGCTCACTCAGCCCTTGTGGATGTAGCGACACCACGTGCCGTCTCAAGCACCTCCAGATGTTTATGTGCGGTGACTGAATCAAGCCCTGAGTCGCTATTTAGAGCAGATGGAGGTTTTTACCTTTTTGTTACCTCTCCAGAAGTGTGGCCCTACATCCTACATCCCTACATTGTGAAAAAGTGCTGCTAAGAAGTGTTTTAAGAAGCAAGGTCACGTGGTAGTCCTGACAAAGCCTACTAAAATTCATACGGCAGTTCATTTAACAGTGCTCTGTTTTCCTAGTCATGGTTCAGTGTCCTAGACAAAGTCAAAACCTTCTGACAAAGAGCCCAGTTTTGGAGGTGGACCATAAAGACACAGGTTTCTCTGCAGCTGCAGGATTGGTGTCTATAGCAACGACTGAACTTCTAGAATAATATTGAATTGCTTCATTTCTAGGCAATTAGAAACAGCTGACAAAACCTCTTAGCCGAGAAAAGCTTTGGCTCTCTGGTAATGGAAAAAATATCTTCCACTTACACCAGTGAAATTGCCCTTCACCACCCCTTCAGTTCTGGGGCCATCTCTGAAGGATTTACCTCTTGTAAGGAGCATCACATAGAGGATATGCCTGTTGTAAAGCCTATCTACCAGTTCTACTCCTGCCCTTCCTCCTCTGCAAGGACCACCGTAATGATTCGTGAGATCCGGAGCATTCTCACGCCTGTTCTAAAGCTCTCTGAAGCCATTTCCGAACCTTGCGTAGTTGTAGTAAAATCAACACCAGAACACAGGTTGAGGGTGCCTAATTTTACCTTCCCAAATTTGAAAACACTGCCATGCAGAAATAATTCAGATTTTGGGTTCAACATCATAAGAATACTTTTCAACAGGACAGTGTTCTAACTAGGAAGTTAAGAAAGGCTGATTTCTCTTCACAATATATATTAATATTTATTTTTCTCTTGTACATTTCAAGGAAGTGCTCCTTCAACCCACAGGGCTTTGTGTTCAGAAAAGGAATGTAGTTTCAGTTCAAATGCCAAGATTGTCACGATAAGACAATTAAGTTAAAAATCAGAAGTACCTACCTGAACATGGAAACGGACAGCTGCTGCTGATGGAGCTCATCAGTAGGAGAAACACCACAAGCGAGGAACTGCTCTCCATTTTGGTGAGCATTCAGAATACTCCGGCTTTCTGCTGATTTCCTTCAGAGGAAAAAGAAGAATGAAACTGGTATATTGTCACAAAAACCCTAGGGGTGAATTAGCCTGCAAAAAAGATCACGAAATAGAAGCAAGAGGACAAAAGAAGGGGGAAAGAAAGCAAATTCTATCCAGTTCGTTTTGATCTGATTTCCATAGTTTCTCCAAGTCACACCGAAGCTGCACACTACCATCGGAATCCCGGCGGTCCGCGAGGCAACGTGCAGAGACTGACCTAGCCCAGGATGTGGCGCAGGGTCTGATCCAAAGCCCGCAGAAGTAATAGAAAAGCGATGGTGAACATGGGAGGCATGGATCAGGCCCAAGCTCAGCAGAAGGCAGCTCTGCTACAGCCCTGTTTAAACCGCGAAGGATCCCAGGCCGAGGTCTGAGCTGCACGCTTCAGCCAGCAGTTTCTAGTGACGGCAGCTGCTCTGTAAGAACCGATGGTCTTGTCAAGTAAGTCTGTGTGCACAAACCCCACCGTGAGGAAACCATCCACCACATACCTGGCAGTAAAAGTTACAAACCAGAAGTTTGTGTTTCTTCTCATTACCTTCCCAGGCTAAATAATTTACCAGGAGTTGACAGCACATACGTCTTTGCTACCTGTATAATTTTTCCAAAAACACAGGATCCAGAAAGCATGCACTTTACACGGAACTGTGCAATTATACTCACTTTTTTCTTTATTTTTTTAGGGGAAGACAAGAGAGAGATTTGAACGGACACCAGGAACAGCCATGAGGTCAAGAGGTTGATCATTAACCAGTCACAAATATTGACAGAGGACAGACAACCTTCTGGATTCTATGAAACACATTTGAAATCCAAAATCAGAAGAAAATTGTGTCTGTGTTTCCACACACATACATGTGTGCATTAAAAAAAAAAAAAAAAAAGTCCTTAAAAACATCCTCCAACAATAAAAGCCGCTTCTTTGCAACAGATCCCTTCAGGAAAATCTGGAATTTTTAAGAGGAGATTCCTGACACCCCATCATCTTTCAGTAGGTAAGACCATCTGATCTGGAAAATACACAAGCTGCTCTGTAAAGATATGTTGAAATATGCAGAGCTGTGAGCGCGTAGAGGATTCATAGCAGTCACCTGCAGGAAGGCAAATATTGCCCTGTAATAGTCACAGCTATTCAGTGACGTTACGATTTCTGCCTTTAATTAGACCCCTGTTTTACTGGCTTTGAACACAGTAATGTTCTTCCTTGTAATTCAAGGACTAGCAGCGTCAGCCTTCTCAGAAGCACGTATTCTTGGTGCAGGCCCTGGCCGGAAGGCTGCTGTTCAACGCATCGTTCTGTAACATTTGTTGATCCTTAAATCCAGTCCCAATAAAAAAGGGGAGGGGGAAAAAAGAGAAAAAGCGAGACAGAGGCAGCAACGCAGAGGGCCGGCTGACTGTCCTCTTGTTTCAGCTCACCTCCAACACGAGGCCCTGAGCCTGGCTGTTACGTCTTTAATGCATGAATCAACTTCAGCACTTGCTTAATAAGCACGTAAGCAGCTTGTACGTCACCAAGACTAAGTCCGCAAGTCTAAGAGGTATTAAACCTCTTTGCTGACACCGTATTAAATTTCTTACAAATCCTAATACAATTTTGTTGTACCTGAGGTTTTTTTGTTTAACAATCTCATCACAAGAGAAGCTCTTCACTGATCTAAATAGGGGTCCGAATCCTGGTTGAGATGTTGGAAACATCTATCGCTACGGCAGAGGTAGTTTCACTTCTTTTTCTACAGGATTAATTATATTTAGCAGGCTTAAGTGCTAAGATTAAAAACAAGTATAAATTGTGATATTAAACTTCATTTTGACTATTGCTACTTCCTATGAGCTTAGTGGTGCTGCGTATCGTTATTTCACACAGACATACAGATACAGATGCAAACACACCTACTTATCAGGAAGCGTTAGCAACACGGATATAGCCTGCAGCGCTGACTGCGTTCACTAGAATAGGAATGAACACAAGTGTTTGCTTAGCCTGCTAATTACAAGATATTTACTGACCTCAGGATAAACAGAGCATGCGAAAGCTTGGAATTACATTTTTTTGATAACACCGGAATTCCCATTGACTTTTAAGGAAGTCGGGGTGGGGGGGGGCGGTTAAAATCAGGCATCAAGTGTGCAAAGAATAGAAAATACAGAGAAGTTCTAGTGACCTGCTGAATCAACTTAATCTGTGAGCGCTGGAGCAAGATGTGAATGAGTGAAGGCAGTGATGATGTTATTAAAATTTCCTTGTGTTGGAAGAAAAATTATGCAAATACAGAGCAAACCAAAACAGTTACTGTGGTTAGTATGTTCTAACATAAAGCTGAAATGGCAGAACTGCATCACTACAGTGATTGTTAAAACACTTTTCCCTGTCCCCTCCTGCCCCCACCCCAAGCAATTCAGTCATGTTACACTTCAAAGATGGAGTCGTCTGGCCATGGACTATCTCATTTGCTACAGTGCTGTACAGCACCTCACAGCGTAACAGGGTATTATTTCTTGCCTGTAAGGCCTAAGCAGGATCATGCTATAAATAAACAACATAACCTGAAAACTCATCAATGTAAATAATGTAAAAAAGAAAAAAAAAAAAGAAGGAAAAAATAGGGACCAAGGAAAACAGTACACAAGGTTAACATATACTCAATATTTAATACTGAAGATCTGACAGTACATTACACTGCATACTGTCACTAGCACATAGCCACAACATTCCAGACTCTCAGTATCAGAATCAGCCCTTCCCAGAAGCTGACATCTCATCTATGTGGTGCTGGATCCACTCAAGATACTGACTAACTTTGGTGTAGACTCCAAATTTCTCCTTTCTTCCACAGCCTTCGCCCCAGCTCACCAGTCCTACCAAAAACCAAGTATCCTTATATTTAGTGATCATAGGGCCTCCACTGTCCCCACTGCAGGAATCTGTTCTGTTTCCTAAGATCCCGGCACACAGCATGTTGTCAGAGATAGCAAATCTCATCGCCTGGGCACACTCGTTCCGGGGAACCATGGGGATTTGAATAAAGCTGAGGAAAGTAGAGTAATTGTTCTTAACATCACTTGTGCTGCCCCAGCCAGTTACCACCATCCGCTTCCCACTTAGTGTCAGCTCCTGTTCTGCCAGGTCGCGGGTGGGAAGACAGATAGGGAGTGTGTATTTGTTATACAACACGGGCTCAGCCAAGTGCAGCATGGCTATGTCATTATCGGAGGTCTCCTTGGTGTAATTTTCGTGGCTCACACGTTTATCAACCCAAATGGTTTGCTCGTCTGCCTCAACACGGATACGGTGGAATTTACCTGGAAGAGCAAACAAGAAGATGACAGATGCTACCGAACCTTCCTTCACCTTGAACACCAAGGCATCTGGATCACCTTGGGCTTTAGGACTGTACTTCATGTTCTTACTTCCCTTAAAATGAACAGATGTCTAAATTACATGTTAGAGGTTAACAGTGTTCTTACTAGATGGACAAATCTGTAAACTTCCTGTATTTACCTCAATCACGAACACATACAGTACTAAATCAATTAGTACCCTAGAGGTATGGTCATCAGGTGAGAAACTGAAATGCCTGTGCATTTCCCTCTTGCGTTGATATTGCCATACACTTGTGCGACCTGGGAGATCATGTTCAGGAGGAAAACAAGCTTCTTAGAGTCAGAACTAAAAGCTGGGAGAGCAACCATACAGCAAAGCGAGACATCTGCGACAGTACATGAGCTTCATGCTGTATAACCAGTGCCTGAATGACTGAACTTCAGGATTTATAAGATAAAGGCGACTGACTGGTAAGGCTATTCCTTTCTGGAATCTTGCATCTGTATTTAAGGGAATTTTTGACTACTTAAGACTTCTCAGTTGTTATTTGTGCTACATGATCACGGCCACTTTGGGGGCCAAGCAGTTATGGAGCAGTAAACAGGAAACTAAGCTGAAAAGGGCCAGAAATGCAAGAACAAGTCACTTGTGATACACTGGAAAAGACAGAAACAGATCCCTCTGATAGGATGTAAAGAGATAGCCCCAAGAATAATTACCAGTGGCTGTCACATTTCTGAACTGTGCTGTTGGTTAATTTAAGCTTCATATCAAGGCCTACTTCAGTACGCACTTGATAAAAACCCTTGTTTGGAGAACTGTCCATTATGCACGTCTGAGCCGCAGGCAGGCACACATCCAAGCACGTGAGGTGGCAGGACGTCCGAGCGGACGCCTCACCTCTGCCCATGCTGCGTGTGACAGAAGCGTCCCTTCCTTCTCGGAGTTGGAAGCTGCTCTTTATCACCACCTTTTCAAATGTGTCCTTCACAATAATATCCTTCAAATTTTTTCCCCCACCGCCCCATTAACTTTTGCCTTCTTTCAGTCTTATTTGAATCCCTCCACATACAAACTCTAAGGCCAAGTTGCTCTGACTTTGCATGACCAAGGTCTTCTGAAGTCACTAGCTTCACTGTAAGCTCCCCTGTGCCTGAGCCTGTCAATGAGATATTGCAGCTCTTCTTTTTTTTTCCCTGTGAAGAGTCAGTGTCTCCAAGACTTTATGATCCACAGTAGTTCCAGAAATAGATTCTCAAAAGACCCCTTAAGTCCAGCTTTGCATCTTGGACTTCCAGACCAATTATTTCTGAGTCTCTCCTCTTGCTCCTCTGCAGAAGCCAATGGACACTTCATACATGGCCACAGCAGGTGGCTGAATCTGCCCTGATGGGCACCTGTATTAAGTACTACCAGAGCCTGAAGGACTTGCTATTATCAAGCCAACACTCACAAATCTGTTTTTTTTCTGCTATCACGACCTCTCTTCTTTGTGGCAGCAGTGTCCGTGGCCCCCTTGGAGCACAATTCCTTGCTACCTGCTCTGCAGCCACTGCGGCTGGGAGCTGACTGGCATATAAAGTGCAGGGGTTTATTCCTGTCTTCACAGACGCAAAACTCTGCTTTAGGCCTCAGAAGCAACTCTGGACTCAAACACTGTCGGATCATCTCTGAGGAAAGCAGTTTAGCCGTGTAGGAGCATACTTTCTGCTAGGCTTCACATGCTCTGTATACAAGCATGGCCATGAACCGTCCGTATGCTGAGACGCCTGTAACAAGTGGGTGACGGCTTTTGCACTGGTGCTACTCTAGTAACAGCTCCCCCTGCCCAGGAGAAGACCCTTTTGACTTCTGGTCATGAAATCTTCCTTTCTCAGTTGACTTATCCACCCCAAGAATTTAAAATTCCAGAAGTCCTACCCACACCCGGATGTACTGAACCTAGAGGCTGTGTGAAATGCATCTAGTTCCTTCTACACAATAAGGAGCATCATAATCTTGTTGCTGGCAGAAAAATATTAACTACGAAGTTCTACATAAACAAGGAAGTGGGAGACCTGTTCCCTGAAGGGAGAGACAGTATTTTGAATTGAATCCTTACATTCACCTATCTGCTCTCCTTTCTCGGAGCTCAGAACACACTTCTGGATGCTCTTAAGCCGGAGATGCAGAAACAAGAGCCAAAACCAGGAAAACTGTGTTGTTCTCAAATCCATCTTCCAAAACTACAGCTACACTGCGATCTAACTTTTCACTTCAGGCACTAAAGAGCCACGTGAGTCCTGCTACAAGGATACTCCCCGAGCTCACGAGTGCAAACCCAGATGCGAGCTTCCCCTTTATTTTTGCTCTTATGGATGGCAAGCAGAGATCTGCAGCGGGACAAGTCCGGAACAGCACTGGGCATCCCAGCCTGACAGAGGCAGGTCGAGTATCACCTCTGCTGTCTCAGTACGAACACCTTCATTACCCTCATGGAGCTCACACCCGCCCCCACAGACACAGCAATGTCTCCATTCAAAACTCTGTTCCATGAATCTCACTAGATGTCTCTAGGGTTTACAGCATGCATTTTTGCAATGAGAACTGCTTTTCTGGTGGCAGTAAAATGCCCCAAAGATACATGTAAAAGGACTGCCATGTGATGTTAGGCTGGGTCTTAAAAAAGTTCCTTTCTGCTTGACCTGGAGTATCATCTCAAGAAGAATCTCTTATCTCTTGGTAAAGAATCAGGCTGTAGTCATCTCAGGCCTGCACACACAGCCCCATACCACAGTAAAGGACCCTTCTGTGGTTTCTATCTCACCACAGCAATATTGCTCAAGACTGAATGAGAACAGTTCTCCTCTCGTGCGTCACAAACTCTCAGTCCATGACCACACACTTGCTTCTCCCTGTATTAATATGGAAGGTCTTTTGGGCAGCTAGGAGAGTGAAAGAAATTCAAGCCCCAATTGCTGATCGTCCTTACACTATCAATTACTCCATATACTCACCCCAAATTTATATGGGATGTTTCTTGGTTTTCATTTAAGCCAAAAAAACCCCAAAACTTCTCAAATCAGGGTTCTAAAGTGCCAACACTTTTCTTCACTCACTGAAAAATCACTTTTTATCTGGACAGCCCAGGGCTCTCTTGACAGATCCCACCCCTTCTTTCTTTGCTGCAGGCAGATCTCTGGGCATGGCTATCCCAGCTGCAAGCTCGTCACACTGCACAGATCTCTACCAAGACCTGCAGTACAATGCCAGGGTGGAGTAATTTAAGTGCAGCCTCAATACTTACCCTAGTTACTATTTTACTGCTGACCTGTCCCTCTTTAAGTTACACTCAAAGCTACGTCTAGCACTGTAGAGCATTCAACACCACATCTGACGGTTGCTTTTCCCCTAAAACATTCCAAGATCCTTTACCAAGCAAACTGCACAGGTTTCTTCCTCTTGGACCTCACCAAAACTAAATATACATATTGGCAATCACTTAAAAGGGAACAAAATGACTTACTAGTAACTGGAAGTGCTTGGAGATGTGTAGTCTGTATGCATATTTCCAAACTACCACACGCACTTCTACTTTGATGTCCCTCGTGTGGATGCTCACGTCCGTGATGTGGAAAAGGTGGATATTCTGGCACTAAGGGGACCCAAGGCTGTATCACATGCTTTTCCATTCATCCTTTATGTTGAACAACAGAGGATGTACATGAGCACACCCATCTGTATGTGTCTTATTGTCTCTGTTCCAAACATCTGCACAACCACAGTGTATATGGAACATGCATACAGACACTATATTTCCAAGATTAAGTATACAGACAATATATTTGCAAGCCTTTCCAAAATTACTGGGAACAAGCTATCTTTTCACTAATGGACAAAGAAAGCAGTTGGGCTGTTATGCCTCTCACCAACAGCAGATAGAAAACACTAATAAAAAAACCTCTACTTAAGTGTGAATGGAACACTAATTATTTTCATCTGTTAATTCAGGAGCAGTACTGTACCTGACATAGATTTTCTCATGCTTAAGAGCAGCAGTGCCAGTAAAGGCAGTGTTGCCATTCTGCAGCGCCTCTCCTCCTTCTCTACTGAAACTTTCCAAAGTAATGCTGTTCAAATGTATGAAAAGGCAGGAAGAGGCCCTGTGACATTCTCCTCCTGGGAGAAAGACTTTTTTTTTCAGTATTGGGATGACCTTGAATATTTTCCACACCAGAAAAACACAAGCAGAAGAGACCACGTCTTTCTACTTTACAGACAAGCAGCAGTGCTCAGAAGACATCAGCTCACTTCCATAGTAAGGTTGATAGTGGCTCAAATGAAATCAAATTTTTACTAAACTTTTTTGGCCAAGGTGCATATTAAATACTTCCTAGACAACCTATTCCTACAACCAAGAAGGATTTTTGTCTTCATAACCTGCTAGTCTTTCTCCTATCATCTCAGATAAACCTTGGGAATGAAATAGTTATATTTAATAGTTATATTTAAAAAAAAAAGAGAGAGATTTTTTCCCATACCAAGTCTTACTTTGAGCCCCTCTTCTGCCTCAGTGCAGTGTGCCGCCGTTAGGACCCAAAATGGATGGATGAGAACACCCCCACACAGAAATTTCCCTTTGCTATTCTGCAGCATAATCTGAAACAAAAAAAAGAGAGGTCTGACACTGCATGGAGCATGGCTCACAAAATATCATATGCATTCTTCTTTGTGGTTGCAAAATGCCCAGACGCATCAAGCATGTTGCATTCATTGAAGCCAAAGCTCTACAGTGGGACAAAAGCACTATGAATAAGGTCTCTGTGGAGCACCTACAAAAAGTTTTGAATATTCTTCCTGAATGAGGGCTGGCTTCATCCAAATCAGCACGGGACAATACTGGTCATTGCAAAGAAGCACTTCGGTACTTTAAAGCTTTGAAACACAGAGCTCGAATGAGGGGATTATTCTTGTGTCCGCAGCACACCAGAGGCAGTGCATCATCTCAGGCTGCAACTCTCATGCTACGGTATAAAAGGGCCTTCAGGCCCTGATTACATGTGATAACTAGTTCCACGATAAGCTCTGTGAGGTCTCCCCTTTCTCCGTGATGTCCCAACCTGCTCTGTAAAGCTACGGCATATTTTGCTGATTAAATTGGCTAACCTGAACTTACAACAGATGAGGCTTCTAAGAACAGATCCATGCAGAAGGGAGGAGCAGAAGATTACCTCGCACTCCCACCATAAGGCTGTTACAGTAGCCGGGCCATGCATCATGCAGCACAAGCTGCAGTGATTAAGTGGCCTTCCCCAGGATGGAGCAACCGAGTAGGTAAGTGTCCTCTCTATCCTCTCTCCTGACACTGCTGGCAAGGTAAGGCAAGGTAAGGCCAAGGTAACTTGGCAACAGTGACAAGGTCAAGAGTCCTACCAGATAACAGACTACTTTTTCCTGTTACTCTAACTTTTGGGTTGCTTTTGAAAAAACTACGCTAGGGGGATCTTAGCTTCACGTGACACCACCACTAATGATGCAGGAGCCTTTCTGGAGCAGCTAGGCAAGCAGAGCTGTTCGGGAAGAGCCTGAACCATTTGTGGTGAAAAACTCTTTTCTCCTTACCTGCCAAGGGCTGTCTCCCCTTCTTCCTATTTTTCCCTCAATGAGCCGAATATTGAATCCTGCTTTGGCTTCAATGTAGTCCATTTTCACTCTTCCACAGGGGAACTCCACTAGAGGAGATGCAGAGAAGTTAACTAGCAAAGACCAGATCACCCAATATAAACCTCTTCCGAAAGCATTCCCTCCGTCTCTCTAACCTAGGCAATACTATTCAGTAGCTTCATGGAAGTCCCTCAACACTTTGCAGAGGAGG